>OX336375.1:6792723-6795499 GCA_946902895.1 Fragum fragum | reverse complement strand
TAACAGGTATCTCAGTTTTCTCTATTTCAGTTATCAGGGTGTCGCAGATTTTCTCCATTTCATTTATCGGGTATAATAGTTTGTCTCTATTTTAATCATAAGTCATCAAAGCATTTCTCTTTTTTCAGTTATAAGGCATCACAGTGTTTCTCTATTTCAGTTATCAGGCATCACAGTTTTTCTATATCATTTATCAGGTGATCGCAGTTTCTCTATTTCAGTTATAAGGCTTCAAATTATTTCTTTAATTCATTTATCAGGTATCGCAATGTTTCCCTTTATCTTATATCAGGTTTCGCAGTTTTCTCTATATCATATATCAAGTATCGCAGCTTTCTCTAATTCATATATCAGGCATCGCGGTTTTTCTCTATTTCAGTCATCATGTACCGCAGTTATTTCTCTATTTCATTTTTCAGCTATTGCAGTTTTTTCTATTTCAGTTATCAGGCACCAATTTATCTTTTTGATTTATCAGGTATAGCAGTTTTTTCTCTATTTTAGTTATCAGGTATAAAACTTTATCTCTTTTTCTTTTATTAGATATATTTTCGTTTTTGTCTCTCATTTATCAGGTGTCTCAGTTTTCTCTATGTCAGTTACCTGGACCAGGCATCACGATTTTTCTCTATTTCAGATATCAGATACACAGATTTTCTCTATATCAGTAACTACGAATCGAAGTTTTTCTCTTTTTTACAGTTATCAGGCATCACAGTTTTTTTTCTCTATTTTAGTTATCAGGCATCGCAGTACTAGCTGTGGGTATTGCGGTCAAGGTCAACCCAGATGTGGTCAATATACAACACCTAGTCACATTCGATTCTGGTGACGACGCTCTTGGCACGGCAGCCTGGGTTCTCATTGGATTCGGTGTATTTGTACTGATGGTCAGCGCTTTTGGTTTCTTTACGGCTATCTGTAAGAAGGCGGAGAAGTGTTTTGTTGTGTTTGTACGTACTATTACAATTATTCGTTACCCGGGAAAACTTACCTACATGGCGTAATCTTATGATATTGCACTTGATATATCGCGATTGCCAATCAAATAACTAGTCAACCAATAAATCATCCATTGACACCAGAAATAAATTCGAACTCAGACATTGGCCGCCATGCTTATTATCATTATTGTTGTTTGAGCTATTTAAACGCCATAATTACAGTTTATTCAAACTGTAGTTACGGTCAACTTTTCTACCTTTTGTTACATGCATCTGACAATGACTTTTGCAGAATAACACCGTTTAAAATCGAAGCTGGACTTCCTGTTGGAGTTAATTAATGTCCACTGAGTAAGTGGACAGGGCCAGCGACTTGTCAATTGTCTGATTATCCATGACGTTGCAATTGTCAGATTACTATTACGCTCTATGTAAAATGAAGAAATTGCTTGTTGAATGCAATTTTTCTTCATTATTTACATTTTTCTACGCTAAAATATGAATTAAAAAAAGCACATCAACTTATATTGTAATCTGCACATTCTTTAAATCTGGATCAGTCTTAGAATTTGTCGTAATGGGTTAATGTTAAAAAACTGGTGCACTTCTGTCATTTTTTTTCTTTTTTTTTGTGAACTGGAGTGATAGTTTCTCTCTCTCTTTCTCTCTCTCTCCCTCTCTCTTTCTCTCCCTCTCTCCTCTCTCCATACCCCCTCTCTCTCTGTCTTCTCGTCCCTTCTGTCTCTATGATGAATTCTTTCTATAGATTAAGTGTTCTAGAATTTGTCATTGTAAAACGTTGGTCCGTGAGTGGAGAGAAGTCTTTCACTCTCTCTCTCCCTCCCCCTCTCTCTCTCTCTCCTCTCTCTCGTCATATTCTCTTCCCTTCTCTCTCTAGAATTTGTCATTGTAAAACGTTGGTACCTGAGCAAAATCTGTAGTTACGAAATTTTGCTTGAGCACCGACATAACTTAATTTTGGTCTACGTGATTGCTTATTTGTGGTATGTATCACAAACTGGGATCGATTGTCCATTTATAACCTGTAACTTTGTAGTTATCTACACGGCATGTCTACTGGTGATGGAGAACAATCATGCTACGTTACTTTAAATCCGCCGACGAATATAAAAATTCACCTGACATTGAGTTGTGACCTTGACAAGTAGAAAGAAAACATTTCAAATGGCACATATGTTGCAGATGGATAAGAACTGTTCCAAATAATGTTGAAACCCTTCAATTTATGTTATGTAATTTTTCCGACAAAGTCGAACTGATGGACCCATACTAACGCATTCATTTAGACCAGAAATGAGATTTGATCTCCGACATTGGCCGCCATGTTTGTTAACCTATTCTGGTGGTTAAGCGACTTAAACGTCGTAACTGCAGCTTATTCAAGCTGTAGTTACGGCGTTTAAGTCGCCAAACAACTTTACTACATATTTGCTGCATGCTTATGGCCACCTTTTCAAAATAAAATCGTTTATAATCGAAGCCTCCTATTGGAGTCAATCGGCTGGGGTTATGATGTAAGTGGGAGGTGCAACGAATTGTCGATTTGGCTTGGCAATATTTCATAGGACGTTTGTTTGAAGCTGATCATTTTTCACAACCAAAATAATCTTTATCATCAACGCAGTTTAATGTAACAGCCATAATTTATTTTGACCTTATGCCGTTAAGCACCTGCTTGAGGGACTTTTGTGTTTTTGTATAACAGTATAGGGTAGCATAATTTTGTGTTCATTGTTATACGATTTGAAAAAGTAACTGAAAAATCGCCAATGTTAATCGAAAAGTCTATTGATTGATAATTGATTTAGACT
>OX336375.1:6580223-6787723 GCA_946902895.1 Fragum fragum | reverse complement strand
AAGAATTTAAAGTTTATGAAATTTTGGATTTCTTCAACATTTTGCATAGAAAACAATGTGGAAAATGACGAAATTGCTTGTAACAAGCAATTTCTTCATTTTCTTCATTGTTTCCCATAGCTTTTTTTCCTGTGGGCGTATGAATGGGAATGGGTTAAAATAGTGTGGAACATGTGCAATCACCTTCTTGTCCACCTTTTATACAGGGGAAAAAATAGCGACTTTATCATTGTACTTGACGCGCTTTTGTTGTTGTTGTTTTTTGTATACATATGTTTGATATGACTGCAGAAAGGGTCGTTTTATCCTTAGTAGTTGTAATTTAAAAGGAAGTCCCCATGCAGTAACAAAATTGATAAAGCTTTTCTAAGGTCGACATAAAAAGCATAAGTTTGTTTTGAATTTACCTGTTGATTAATGATTTCAATACAAACGTGGTCACTTGTACGTTTATATTTACTGTATCCTGTTTGTTCAAAACTAGTGAGTCTATCTTTAACCCATTCCCACTCAACAAAATTTTAGACCGGTCCAAGATGAAAGAAGCTGCAGACGATAATTTAAAGTTGGTGGAATTGTGATTTCTTTTATGTCCTTTTGGATAGAAAATATTATAGATAATGAAGAAATTGCTTGGTACAAGCAATTTCTTCATTTACCAAAATGTTTTTTAAAAGATTTTTTCTTGGGGTGCGTTGAAAGAAGGGCTTGTGTGAAAATGAGTTAAAAGGATTCGAATTGAATGTTTCGCTAAATTGTTGAGTAGACATGCAATCTTATTTGTACTTTGTTATTGAATGTGTCATGTTAGTGTTTTGATTTTGTTGGCGTAAAACACGTTTAATATCTCTGGCAGTGATCTGAGATATTAGCGTTTAACTTACCCGCATGAAAAAACACAATAAATTCAAAAGGTCTTGAGAGACGAAATAACAATCAACAGTACTGCTACATCTTGGTGTATAACACGTCAGTTAAACAATTCCAACACAATCCCACATTTTACGCGATAGAAAGAATAAGCATAGGAAATGATTGTGAGAAAAGGAGACTTATTTTTTAATTCGCACAACCTTTGAATTGTCGTCAGCAACTTCTTTCATATTGGACCTTTCTAAAATTTTTGTTATTTGGTATTGGGTTAACCATACTGGTCCAAGGTTGATCGTCTGTGTAAATTCCGAATTTTAGACTGAAAGCGAATCCCTGCCCTTGAGGCATTTTATGTATTGTAAGCTATTTCAGGTTAATATGTTTAAATATATTCTGTAGATGAGTATTTATCATAATCACAATAACGCTTATTTAAATCATCATTTGTGTTTCATTTATGACGTTGCCATTTTGTTAAAACTATATCATTTTTGTGTTGCAGTTGTCATGCTGTGGTTCTATTGGTCCAAAAGATTATATGAATTCTAATTTTACCGTAAGTTATTAACATTGCAAATTTCATAACAACATAATGATTAAAAAAAATGAAATTGGATAATTTACCAACCGCTGACCCCACCCACTTACTCCTTTGGCCACGCCCATTGACTCCGACAGAAAAAAAACCGCTTCGATTTTAAATGGCGTTATTTTGCAAAAACTGTGGTCAGTAGCATTTAACAAAAAAGGTAGAATTGTTAGTTGGCGACATAAGTTTGGCTTGAATAAGCTGTAGTTACGACGTTTAAGTCGCCAAACCAACAAAATAGGTCAACTAAAATGACGGTCAATACCGGAGTTTAAAGGTCGGGTTCAGGTTGAATAAATAGAGGATAATCAGCTGGTTATTCGAGATATGAAAAAATATTTCACGAGGATGCGTTGTTAGGCGTTGAAAAAACGAGTGCGTAGCACGAGTTTTTTTAACGCCTAACAACGCATCCGAGTGAAATTTTTTTTTCATTTCTCGAATAACAAGTTGATTATTCTATTTATTATATACCTTATTATTTTATTTCCTATCAAAATAGCGAAACCAATCTTTTTGATAGACTCTTACAATGTCACTGGGTTGCAAAAAAAAGTAGTTCCTAAATTACGGCAGAGAGTGAAACCGAAAAGTGTTATCGTCACTCCAGTGACGTTATCAAAATTTATTACTATGAGAAATCCATAGATTTCACAGCAAGGTATATAATAAATGATTTGATTGGTCGGTTGATTACTTGATTGGCAGCAGCGGTTGGTCAGTTGCTTATCTTAAGAGGAACAGATCCTCTCGTACCAAAATGTTGTCTAAATTTATACAAAAACTAACATTATTATCAAAACTGTCTTTTCCTTCTTTAACCCATTCCAACACAGTGGAATTTTTAGACCGGTCCAAATTGAAAGGAGCTGCAGACGACAATTTCAAGTTGATGGAATTTTAAATTTTTTCGTCTTTTTGTATAGAAAACATTGTGGATAATGAAGAAATTGCTTGATCCAAGCAATTTCTTCATTTTCCACAATGTTTTCCAAAGCCTTTTCGTTGAGGGGCGTAAAAAGGAGGGATTGAGTGGGAATGGGTTAAACATTTCTAAATAGCCATAAATTTCCATGAGCTTTAGAAAAAAGAAATAAAAATAAACAAAGAAAACATTTTGAGAACGAGGGAAGTGTTTTTAATAAAGGCACCTTTTCTCACGGTTTGGAATGAGCCAAACGCCATGTTCCCCGACATTCCCTTTCAGACAAACAACTAGTTTTAGCCATTTATTGTTAAACAAATTTTTGAGATTTGAAATACGTAAAAGTCTTAGAGTAAAAAATAGAAATGAAGTATATCAAGAAACTCATCTTTTATCAAGATGTGCTTTTTCAACCGGGGAATTTCAATTTTAGAAAAAAATGTTTGTGCTGATTCTCTACAATTGGTCGAGTCTAAATTTCTAGGACTTTGAAAATATGAACTGATGGTTAGATTTATTCTTACAATTCAGGATCCCACTCAAAAGGTTCCGTTATCTTGTTGTGTTTTGACTAACAGCGATCCAGAAAACCCCAAACCAAAAGATCAGAAGAATTGTTTTGACGAGGCAATAAAGTTTGATAGCACAAATGTAACGGCAACATACAAATCCTTATATACAACTGTGAGTTACTTGTATTGTTATTGTTTTCGTCAGGTTGCTCATACCTCGAAATAAAATTATCCCTATCTGTCCGTTTGAGCGTTAGTACGCTAAGATTGTCTTCTTGTAGCCGAGTGATGAGACTGCCTTGCGATGTGGTAGAGCGCTTGCTTCGGAACGGAGAGGTCCCTGGTTCGAATCCCGACGGAGTCTAATATTTATTTTGCGCCCAGCTTAAATAACCGTAATATCATTAAGTGGTGGTGACGTGATTAGGAATTCAATGATGTTGAATGTAGAAGATTCGTTGAATTTAAGTCTTCATAAATAAACAAAACTCACACATATATTCCGATACTGATGATAACGAATTCACCGAGGTTGATACATTTTACGTAAAGGCAAGACTATTTGCCCCATAAGCACAAATCCTACTTATATACACCTATAAGATGCATTAATTGCACGGGTACATGGTAAAATGACGTCATTTACCGGTAAAATGACGTCATGCTAAGAACAACGTTATTATTGTATTCAAAAAGGGTTGATTTTAGAAAAATTTCCATAGCTTCTTTTTTATTTTTATAGCAAAACTTTGGATGGTATGATAGACTGAATACTATGATGTAGTAATGATAGAAAACACTGTATTCGATTCACGCCGTGTAGAAAAAATTGATATTCAACCCTTGTTAATGAATACAGCATATTCCCGCTTTTGTGGTTTAAACACAAGTGTAGTCTGATCTTAGTCTACGTCTCCAGATTGACTCTTTGAACACAGAGATGTTCATAAATTTATTTTTTTCAAAGAATTTGGCGCTTAACTTGTTCTTCCAGCGCTTTCAGGCCTTTGATTTTAATGTGCATTTAGATAAGGATTATATTCATCATTCAGTTATGTGAAATATCCAATTAATCCTACGCTGCTCGAATCCAACGTAAAGGTTTATATCACAATTAACATAATGTTCCTAAAGCACATCGATTAATTGACCAATCGCTGGTCCCGCCCACAGACTGCCTATGCCCCGCCCATTAACTCCGACAGTAGGCTAAGCTTCGATTTTTAATGGCGTTATTTTGCACAAATCATGGCCAGTAGCATGTAACAAAAAAGGAAATTGGCTAGTTGGTGACCTATACGTCGTAACTGCAGCTCATTCAAGCTGTAGTTACGACGTTTAAGTCGCCAAACCATTAATAAAGGGTAACAAAAATTGCGGCCAATGTCGGATTTGAAAAGCTCAGGTCTGGGCTGAATAAATGAGTTGATTGGTCGGTATATTTCTTGATTGAAAGCCGCGATTGGTTAATTATACCGTCAGTATCGTAAATACTGCTTGAATAAACCTGCCTTTACATTATTTCGATCGTCCAATTACATTTCCTCCCAAAACAAATAACGCAACCGGTTGTTTTGTTATCCCCTCGACCATTTTTCCCCACAGGGATGTGTTGACAAGCTGAACAGTGAAATCAAAAGCCATCTAGTACTCATCATTGGGATTGGTGTTGGAATAGCCATGCTTCAGGTATCTCAGTTAAGATATTCTTATCCTAGCAATACAATACAAAACAACAATACCATACAATTCAGTAAAATGCACAAAATAGTAGAAGAACACTATGCATTGAACGCAAAATTATTCTTTATTTTTCGAAATGCTTGAAGATATACACAGAATAAGATATTTGACAGGGGTCGACACTAACAGGATCCGAGGATCCCTAAAAAATTGGAAGGGACCCCAGCAATCTCAGACTAGGGATTCCGTCAGGATCCTTCAATATTTCTCCAGTACAATAGATCTTAATGTATAAACTAATTCTCCTTTTTTTTTTTGTTTGCTTGCTTTTGTAGAAAACATTGTGGATAATGACAAGCAATTTCTTCATTTTCCACAATGTTTTCCGAAGTTTTTTTTTTTTCCAAATTTGGCTTAGAAGGGCGGGATTGTGTATAAATGGGTTAATGATTTACTGGAGGAAACCCTGAAGTAATAATTAGGGATTTCTGTGGGATCCCATTGAAGCAAAGTAAGTGTCGATCCCCGTATGAATATAGGATAGATATGTGGTAAGGGCAATCTCAGAAGAAATTTTAATATGAGTCCTTCGTAATATTTTAAACCTTCGCTCATGCGCCTGACACCAAACATCCTGCAGGGTCCCCACGGTCAGGGATAAGTCTGGGAAAATGAAATATATTCAAGGTCACGGAAAAGTCAGAGAATTTTGAAATTATACAGGGAAATTTAAAAATATGACAAAAGTCAGGGAAAAGTCAGGGAATTCCAGACTCAGGTGTAGAAATTTTTAATAAAGTAAAGTTTCTTTTTAATAAAGACATGAATGTGTTTGCCATTGAATCTCTTTAGAAAGTATATTTTGTTGATGTATTCGTTAACTCATCTCCAATTTGAGTCTGTTTAAGAGGGAAAAAATGCCTATAAGTCGGTTTGGTTTGCAAAGTGTAAACACACATTAGAAGAAACTGAAAAGGTTTGAAGCGCCCCTTGCCTCCTGAGCTGTTTTACGCTAGGTTAATACCAACGACTTCGGTGAGGGAAATTTTGAATTAAGTCAGGGAAAAGTCAGTGAAAAGTCAGGGAATTTTACTTTATGAAATTTGCGGTAACCCTGTCATGAACAGCCACTCAAGGATTTAGAATATCCGCCGGCTATTTAAACAAACTTTAATTTGGTAGCTATCTATAGAGAGTTTATTAAAGACTATCATCAGTGTGTGTGGATGTACAGACTGATCTCGACCTTAATTTGGCGTTCATGTGTAATTGAACAATAGCTGGCCCCGGCCACTGACTCCTAAGGTTCCACCAATTAACTCTGACAGGAAATTCTGCTTTGATTTTTTGACGGCGTTATTTTGCAAAGTTTATGGCCAGTAGTATGTCACAAAAAAAGTAGAATTGTTGGTTGGCTATCTAAACGTCGTAATTACAGCTTGAATAAGTTGTAATTACAACGGTTAAGTCGCCATACCAACAAAAAATGTTTAACACAAATGGCTGCCAATTTTGGAGTTCAAATCGCAATTCCGGGCTGAATGAATGATTTAATTGGTCTAAATATTCCTAGATTGACAGCCGATTGGTCAATTGTTGAACATGTAATGAATTGACGGACCACCAGCAACGCTCACTGACTTCTGACACTGCTGGTATCAAACATAATTTGTTTGCAAAATAAATGATCAGTGACATAAATAAATAGTTTGTTACCTTTAGTACGATGTTTAAGTCGTCAGACAAACAAAAGAAAGGCTCACTATATAAGTCGGAGTTCGCTGTTCAAGTGAGGTCTACATGGGTTATTTGATTTGGCAACAGATATTTTGATTTGTAGCGGCGAATCTTCAATTATTATTAGACAGGAGACGATTGACAATTTAAACACTTTTAAACGTTTCGTTATAAGGTACCCTTGTCAGAACCTTCAAATAGGCCACGTACAAGGGTAATTTAACTGTAAAGTAAGGGGAAAACCTGCCTCAGTCATGCAGTGGTTAGGGCGATCTCTTAACCTAAGAGACGTGTACGTTGATAAAATCGAAACTCTGCCGCGCCCTTGGTCACAAGGGTATGTCAGAAAATAACGCGTAACTAGTAATTTCTTCTTTCCCGAACATTTCACTAAACCTTTTCTTGAGGTGGGTAAAAAGTGTGATTGGGTGAGAATGGGTCTGATTTTTTTTTACCTTAGTATTAATGGATTTAACAATTAAGCTGAAGGATTTGTCTTGAATCTGATCCATTGATCAAATACGTGTTATATTGCAGAGTTCATGGGTTCTAACCTTCCGTTTGAATGGTTAAAGAATATCTTAATCTCTTTTCAGCTCCTTGGGATCGTGCTGGCTTTCTGCATCACGTGTAGAGACAAAGACGATTATTAGAGACGGTTCAATCTTTATCATAATGTTCAACAAACAGTGAAGTTTTTTACCTAACAGGAACACTCTTCGAACTGCAGATAGTATTGGCTCAGACTGCGGCGCTTGAGCATACAGTCTCGGGAGAAAAAACAACATTTTCATATTTTGTTTATTTCTGGAATCGATAGTATTAAATCAGTCATCGAATATTCTGTCAGAAATTCATATATTTTCAGTGGGCAAGGAAAGTCTTGTAGCTAAGTTTAGCTAAACTGTTGTTAATGACTTCAGGTAGCTAAGGGACGATTTTAAACGCACCCTCCATTTAGAGCATTGGAAAACATTGCGGAAAATGAAGAAATTGCTTGTAACAAGCAATTTCTTCATTTTCCGCAATGTTTTCTATCATAAAAGACAAAAGTTTAAAGATTTCATCAACTTAAAACTGTTTTCTGCAACTTCTTTGAATTTGGACTGGTCTCAAATTTTATCGCGTTGGAATGGATTAAATGGTATGTACAGACAATCTTGTTCAATCCAACACCTTATTAACCCTTTCCTGTACAAACCCGGGATTTTACGTCATTTAGAATTAATACTTGAGAAAACTTTGTGCTTATGATAAGTAATATTCTCTTTTTCTTCAATGTTTTCTACCCGGTAAGGTACACACACTTTTAATTGTTGTCTGCAACTTCTTTGAATTTGGACAAGTCTAAATTTTGAAAAACATGAGAAAGGTTTAAGCGTCAAGCATTAACATTCTCTTTCCAAAAAACAAGTGATTTAAAGTTTGGACGTTTTAGTTAATATGTCATCAGAATCGTCTGAATGAGAACGATTTCAATGAGTTCCACCAACTTGGATTAATTGAGAATCCTGCAATAACTTATGTATGTTTTCGAATCATTCATATTTATCACAAAAATGTATCAAGCGGTTATTGTCTTAAACGTAATTATGACGAATATAATTCAGTATGATAAGTAATAAATTTCAATACATGCTTTGGCACTATGTCGAATTTTTTTCAAAGCCTTTTATTGCGGGAGTCTGCGAATTTTATTTAACCTTCCTCATATCATATTTGCTTAATTTTATCTAAAACTTGAGCAGCGCTCCTGACGAATCTATTGTTTTCGTGTGTTAACCCTTTCCCGAACAAAAAAAATAGACTGCTCAAAATTGAATGAAGCTACAGAAGACAATTTCAAGTCGACGGAATTTTATGTTATTTCATTTTTTGTCTTTTTAATAGAAAATATTGTGGATAATGAAGAAATTGCTTGATACAAGCAATTTCTACATTTTCCACAATCCTCCTAAAAGTTTTTTTCTTGTGGGCGATAAAAGGAGGGATAGTGTGGGAATGGGTTAAACAACCTTATGGGCGATTTAAATGGGAATGAAATGTTTTCTGCAAGAATCAATGAAGATATCATGAAACGTACAATATGTCAAAAGGGGCTGTTCATTAGGAATTTCCGACAACAGAAGGTTCTTTAAGTGCTTACCCCATTTAGGGAATTTTAGACTTTTAAAAATTGAAAGAATATGCAAATTTTGCGAAGTATAAGAAGTCTATATCGTTTTAACTTAGACAAAAAACAATATGGCATTTATGAAGATAGGTGTTCCGTCTATTAAGGACTCTTTGTTAGAGGAACAACGCTCTGTAATTAAGTTTCTAGTTGCAGATGGTGAAAACCCGGCTACATTTTTCAGAGGCTTAAAAAAAGATTTTCTGATAAATGTATATCAAGTTCAACCCTCTACAACATGGTTTCTCAATTTCGTGAAGGCAGAACAAGTTTTTGTGACAGGCCTAGGACCGGAAGGCCAAATGCGGCGGTGACCCCAACAATGTTAGCAAATGTTAAAGCTTTTGAAAATAGCGTCGGGTGCTTATGGGGGAGGTAGCCAACGAGTTTAGCACCGGTAATGCATCGGCACGCAATATTTTACACGAACACCTAGGCATGAGCAAGGTGGGTGCCAGGTACGTGCCTAGACAGCTATCCGCAGATCCAAAGGCAATCAGAGCAACCAATGCAAAAGAACATTTAAGGAAGGAGATAAGTTTTTTAACCGCATGATCACTGAAGATGAGTTGTGGGTTCATTATTCCGAACCTGAGACAAAAGCTAAGACAAAGTAGTGGAAACGAGCTGGTTCCCCATCTCCTTAAAAGTCCTAAGCCGTCCCCTTCGGCTGGAAAGTCATGCTTGTTGCCTTTTGATATTTACTCAGTTCATGACATAAGGTCAAACTGTCACTGCCAAGTACTATTTTGAAGTAATTCTGAAAAATCAGAGGAAAAAGCTCTAGCAAATGCATCCAACGTTAGCACAGAAAAATGCCCTCCTTCTTCACGATAACGCCCCCTTCCATACCGCCGCAGCTACAGTGGAGGTAATCAACTCTTACAAATGGCATTTGTTGTCTCACCCTCCTTATAGCCCAGACCTCTCCCTCTATGACTTTGATATGTTTCCAGAACTGAAAAAAATTGCTTGCAGGAAAGAAATATAAGACCAGGGTGGCTTTCGTGTCTGCTGTTACACAGAACATAAAAAATAGGTCTACGTAATGGTCCACAGCGGTAATGCAAAAGCTCCAAGGAAGATTTTAAAAGTGCGTAGACGTAGGATGCAGAATATTTTGAAAAAGAGTAGAATTTTTTTTTTAAATGTTGAATGATTTTCGAGAACGAGTCAAAAGTCTGGAAATTTTCTGACAGTCCCTCGTAGTAGAAAGTATTTCATAAAATAACCACTAAAATTTCACTTGAAAAACCTTGGATCATATCAGGAAAAAAAAGTCCAGAGTCAAGATAGATGAGAATAGTGTTATTGAAAAAACTTTCATAAATAAGAAAATATGCGATATGCATAATTTGCTAGGAAAATCGACAAAAAACAGCGTTAATTTGTACAATTTATGGCAAGTCCCATCCAACAAAAAGTAAAAATGGTTAGATGGCGAAATAAACGTCGAAACTACGGCTTGAATAAGCTTCAGTTACGACATATAATTTGCCATGCCAACTTGACTTTTCACACAAATGTTGGTCAATGTCTGAGTTCAATTTTTACTTCCGGTCAAAATGAATGATTTGACTGGCCTTATTTTCTTTCGGTGGCACCGCTATTGGTCAATTGACCAATCGCTTGCTCCGCCCACTTACTCCTTCGGACACGCCCATCGAATCCGACAGGAAGTCCCCTTCGAATTTAAACGGCGTTATTTTGCAAAATTTATGGCCAACAGTGAAAAAAGTAGAATAGTTGGTTTGCGACCTAAACGTCGTAGCTACATCTTAAATAAAGAAATATTCATGTGAATTATTAACTGATTTGTTACCTGTAAGAAACAAATGAGATATTATATATATTTTTAAACCTTCAGTGATCAAGCAAAAAGTTAACCCATTCCAACACAATCACGCTTTTTACGCCCCTGAAGAACTTCATTAAAGAAAACATCATGAGCAAAGGAGAAATTGTTGGTTTCACATTGTTTTCTACCCTATATAGGCCTTAGTTTTCAAATTCAAAGCGATTCGAATTGTCGTCTGTAATTAGTACAACATTTTGTCGTTTGGTAATGGATTGAAAAGCCTAATTCAAAATAAGCATCTTTAAATAGTTGTACTGTAACTGTATAGCTTATCACCTCGGCGGTATACAGATAACTCAAATTACTGTCTATATAATTGAAAGACTCCGCGTTTTTTAGCTAGAAAAGCGTCAGCTTTGATAGCTTAAGTAAACAGAGAAAATTTTGAGGTCGTCTCAAAGTTCAACGAGTGCAAACTGTGCACTGGAGGCTTAACCACTAAATCCGTTAAATGCCTACGCCATAAAGAATAGTTCGTATGTATTTCAGGAACATTTAAAACTCTATTCAAATTGTAGAGAACTCTGTCAAAAGCATGTTATTTAACCCATTCCCAATTATGCACCTCAGGAAAAAAGCTTCTGAAAACATTGTGGACAATAAAGAAATTGCTGGTAACAAGCAATTTCTTCAATGTCCACAATGTTTTCTATCCAACAAGGGGAATATTTTCTTAATTCAGCCATGCTTTGCTAGCTTACAGTACTTTCAGTACTTTGATTTTGAAACCGTGACAGCATCTACGCTTAGCGGGTTATCGTCAGGGCTTTTCGTATCTAAGCGCAGTCCTTACGCGTTCTACGAATTATATAGAATCCTCGTGTTACGCCATTTTTAAAATGTACAGTTGTTTGGGGAGACAAGAAACCTAACTGTGCACTACTTCTATTCTAACATAGTAGCGTCCAACTGGATTTTCCAACACTGATAGACACCTACGGAGTCCTTCAAAAATGTCGGCAGAGATGAAGTTCTACTATTATAAGTCTATCTTGATAAAAAGAATTTGAGCACATATAATTCTTGTAATAGGATTTATTATATACCTGTATATGATATGAATTAAAATCTGGCTATCTAATAAAACTCGACAGAAAAAAAACCAATATTTGGCGTGTACCAAAATCCGTATTCGTCGAGTACCTTTTAACACGGGCTCCTTTTTGTGTATTGACGTTCGGGTTTTTTCCCCGGAAAGTTGGTTATTTCTTAGTCATTTAAGAGAATTTTCTTAATGTAATCTCCTAAAAGGTATATAATAAAAGGAATATTACAAAAGTGTGTTTTTCTATTTGTTGTTATCGTGTTCTCGAATCGTGTGTAGGTATTTTTTATTGGATTCGACCTTCGGTCTCATCCAATAAAAAATACTTAAACACGATTCTCGACAACGATAACAACAAATAGAAAAACACACTTTTGTAATATTCCCTATTTATCTTTTTAGACAAAATCCGGTCATTTACCAGATCGCGGCTGTCAATCAAAGAATCAATCGACCTATTAAATAATTCACTTGAACCGGAAGTAAACTTTGTACTCCAACATTGGCCGACATTTTGGTATAGCATTTTTGTGGCATTTGGTGGCTTAGACGTCGTTACTACAGCTTATTTAACACTTTTTCTGCTAAAAATTACTGGCTCTAAATTTTGCAAAATAACGCCGTCCAATATCGAAGTGGAACTTTCTGTCGGAGTCATAGGGCGGGGCAAGCGGAATAAGTGGTCGAGGTCAATGATCCGTCAATTAGCCTGACCCCTTGCGTGGATCTGTCAATGTTTTGTCGTATTTCATGATATGGTCATGATATAAAGCTTTTTAAGAGTACCATGAATAGATTTCCGTCCAAAACATCAAGGTTCTGTGCCAATATGTTCGACAGAAGAAGACTATCAAAGTTTACGTCAAGCCTTAACCTTTGTCGCTATGGTAAACGGAGTCTTAACTAGATTTCAATATCAATTGAAATATTTAAAAAAAGAGACCCCTTGTTATTATTCCTGCCAAATTTGTGTAAAATCGTAGCAATTATTTATGACGGAAGATTATATAACCCTTGTCATGCTGAACCCGGAATATGCCTCCTTTTGCTGGATGTGTAGACAAAGATGTTGCAGACGATGATTTTAAGCTAGTGAATTTTAAATTGTTTTGTATTTATCGAGTAGAGACATTGTGGATAATGAAGAAATTGCTTGTAACAAGCAATTTCTTTATTTTCCGAAGTGTTTTCAAAGATTTTCTTCAAAGATTTTCTTCTATGGGGCGTTAAAAATGGTATGACCATGGAAACACGTAAAAAAGAATAAGTGTTATCTATTTTAAGAATACAATACAATGTATTCATCTGTTTTTAACAGTAAAATTACGCAGTTAAGTGAACTCGATCGAATGACCTGATTTTCAATGAAATTCATTGAACCATAGAATAAGAGAAATTTCTACATCGTTTTCCTTTTTGATTTTTGGCTTGTTTGATTATGAAAAATATAGGAAGAAAAGGTAAATGCATTCTGTATAACGACATAGTTGAATCGAGAAAATAATTGATTGTTGTTCGTCATAATTTCCTACCTTCCTCTTAAGTACGTAATTTCTGAGAGTAGTTTAAAATGTGTTTGTCCCACACTAATTTACATAAAAGTAATACCATAGGAGAGTTATTTGCTCTCCAAACCCCGCTAGACCCCTATGTTAGTTGGTGACAGGTAATATAAAATCCGATTCGGGACCCCTTTTTTTTCTTATTCGAGTTAAGCCTCCTTTAATCTTCAAAATATTCAAAAATAAGAGATTTAAGTAGGCTTAACTCAAATATGCAAAGAAAAAAAGGTGTCCCGAATCGGATTTTATATTACCTGACCTATGGAAGGAATCTAATTGTAAATCGTCTTGTCTGTTTTAACGAGGTTCTCTTAAGCCATTTAGCCAATTCATACCAGAAGACTTTGGGGAACCCTTTCACAACCTGTTTATAAAATCTTGATTTGAGAAAATGCGTGTACTATGTAGGACAGGGCCTTTAACTCTTAGAGAAATCGTTCAATAATTCTCAGGTGGCCGACAAGAAACATTTCTGTCAAATTTGGCTTAAACCGTCATGTGGTTTGGTAGAAAATGTCATTTGAAAACAAGTGGACACACGATTCACCCCGCACGAGAGAAGTCAGACGCCAAACGGGGGAATTCTCACACTATCTAACCTCGTCTATTTTTTTTAGCTAGCAAAGCGTCAGCTATGATAGCTTTAGTTAAAAAACAATATGTTGAGGTCGTCTCAAAGTTCAACGAGTGCAAACTGTCACTGGAGGCTTGACCACTAAATACGTTAAATACCTACGCCCATAAAAAGTAGCTCTTATGTGTTCTGCCTGCCTTATTTTAAGACACTTAGATAGATTTGTAGTGTCAGGCACGAAAATAATTCGGAAGGAACATATACTGTATCTAAGGGCGACAACCTCATCGTCGATCTAAAGGCCCCGGGATATTTCGAACATCGACCGACTATTCAAAACTTGGGCTTGAACAGAATCATAGGATAGACAGTCTGTGATCACTCAGTCTCCTAACTTGAGCGTACAAAATCAGCTCATGCGGGTTAGGTATGAGTGTCTGTCACTTTAGCTGCAACATCATCAATATTCGAGGTCTGGTATAATTTTGGACGTTACGGAAAATTATGCATTTGTTTAGTAAATCAGTGATAACACAGATATTCAGATTCGTTATTGTTTTAAAACTAGTTGTTAACAAAACGTTTATTTTGTTCTCATAGTTATGAACAGTAATTTTCTCTATTTTACTGTTTTTGAATTGATTTTTAGCCTTAAGAAATTAAACGGTAGGTCTACGTGCATTTCTCCCCCTCCCACATACATCGTTCGCCATTCGAAATTACAGCAAAACGCCAATGATATGACACGAAATGGAACAGCCACTAATAGAAGAAAATGGTTATTTGCAGACAGTTTAGGTATACAATCGAGATCGGTGAGAAATAATCTCCTTTTTACAATTTTGATGGGTATTCTCTTAAAAATAGATGACAAGCCTAAGTTAGATGTCCAGCTAGAAGCTCAGAAAGGATGTAGTGGTAGTACTGATGTGAGAAATACCACGAATCTATGATTAGGTGCTCCAACTGTCGCACTACTACATATGACTGAACTACTGTAAAAAGTGGCGTTAAAACCGACCCAATAAATGAATCTTACAGATAGATAGAAAAAAAAACAAAAGACAAAAACAAACAAAGAAAAAATACCCATTGTGTAATGTCCATAAAAACTGGTGGAAGCCAATGACATAATTGAAAGGTCATGGCCACTTAAGCCATTCTCACACGGTGATGCATTTTGACTCCCCCCACCCCCAAGAAAAATTAGTGGGAAACATTGTGTAAATTGAGGAAATTGTTTGTTACAAGTAATTTCTTCTCTCTACAAAATGTTTTCTTCCTAGAAAGTAGAAAAATCTAAAATTTCATAAACTTTAAATTGTCATAAGCAACTCATTTCAATTTGGACCAGTCAAAATTCTGCCGTCTGTTAATGGGTTAAAAGGAATAATCGGTGCGACCAACAAATAATGTATCCAGCCGATGAATTCTAGTTTTATGTAGCTAATACTTTGCTGACTTATAAGCTGCTGTCATAGTGCCATTGTAAGCGCATCATCTTCCCATTCAAGAGGTCCCGGGTTAAATCCCGGACGGCGGCAGATATTCCACAAATGAGTTGATAATCGTAAACCTATGTGGGATGAGCTGCTGCAGACTTGGAAATGAAGTCCTGGTAGTAATGGTGAGTGAAATACCAGGAATCTATGGTCAGGTGCTCCAGCCGCCGAAACATTGGGCTGAAATCATTGATAAAAATGGCTTCAACCCCATACAAACAATCAATCAATTTTTGAGTTGTATTGTGTCTCACGTGATTTTTAGCTGAGCTGTTTTCGTAGAAAACCCGTGTTATTGTTATAGCCTTTGTATCTTCGTTTTTGTTGTTGTGGTTGTAGTTGTCATGCAACTTTGACATTTTGTGATATCTCTTGTATTACTTAAGGCATTCACTTGAAATTTGGTACACATATTCACAATTAAGGGGGATAACTCTGTATACATTTTGTCCCAATTTTGCCCCTTATTCGACTTAGATTTTTTAATAACTATCCTTTACCCTACTGCTTAGCAAGCACAGGCATCCTTTGCGGTGCTCTTGTTTTTCTTCTTTTCTTTCTTTCTTTCGAAAGGCTAATGGGCTATTGTTTGGCAAAGTGACCGTTGTTTATGTGTGTATCTATCCGTCCGTAAAATGAAAAAGAAAATGAAAATAAATCTTATATCTAGAACATATCTTTACGATCGCTCAATATAACCATTTTCCCTGAGGAACATTATTGTGATATTAAATGATGGGTATTTACCAAATTTGGATGATCCTAAGTTGATCTTCAGACTACACAAAACTATTGTGATCAGATGAAAACACAGTGTCGTTATGGTCAGAGGTAATTCTCTATATTTTGTATAGGGTTGTTACTATACATGAATAA
Source organism: Fragum fragum (assembly GCA_946902895.1). NCBI lineage: Eukaryota > Metazoa > Mollusca > Bivalvia > Cardiida > Cardiidae > Fragum > Fragum fragum. Next base: position 6,771,814 of record OX336375.1, on the reverse strand, counting down.
TTAAATGTATCGGGAAAATGATAGTCACAATTTCAATGTAACGATAGTTTTTCCAAATAGTAATAACTATCGCGACAGTTTGTTCATTATTAATTGTTTTGATAGTACATTTACATAGCTTACTTACTCGGTGTAAAAATGTAAAAGCAAATTTAAACAAAAAAAAAAATGATATACCAAAGCGATTATGCTTTCATTCTTAAATATTAGTTGAAAATTAATTATATTGAATATTAGTTGAAAAGTTGTGGTAAATTTAGTCACACCAGTACTACCACTCACCCTTTCCTATCCTCCAGCTGCTATCCCGCTTAGGTTTACGATTATCCACCCATTGGTGAGAGACAAATGTCGAAAAGAATATGTGCCGCCGGGGACCGAACCCATGACATCCGATGATTGAAGATTAGGGGTCTGGCGGGCTACTGACTGCGCTATGACGGAGGCCCAACTACATATAAAACAAAATGTTTCTAAATAGAAATAAGTGTCTGTATGTGAGTAACCTTATCATTCTCTTCCAGTCATTACCATTAGATTCTGGTCTGTGGAGCGAATCAGTCAGAGCCTCTAGTTTTGTTGTGATGTGTTTAAAAACGTGAATGAATGTGAAATTGGCCACAACAATAGACTTGTATTTAGCACAATTATGTTTTGTTTTGATTTTGTGAAGAATGGAATGCAGTTTGAATTAAACAAGAAGTTGATTAATAATATGTTTTGTTATTTATTTTGATAATCCTCTAAAACTTAGCAAACTCAGATTTGTCCATGTCTAGTGTGTGTAGATTAAATGCCCAGCTTTGAAAAGATAAGGGTATATAGGTTAAGAAATGTTTTCTTTTATCTATTTGTCTGTTTAAATCTTACTATATAAACTTAACCAATGTAAAAGCATTTTCCTGTGATTTCAAATATCTAAGGTAAATTGTTAGCTTAGCTGTTTTCGGTGAAAACCTGAGGTATCGCCATAGCCTTTGTGTTGTAGTCCTGGTTGTCGTCGTGAACATTTGAACAAAAGTTGTATCCAGAGGCCAAGCCGCCATCATAGCGTAGTTGGTAGCGGCCTCCCGATAACGGCGGCACAATCCTTTCCGACATTTGTCATGCTAATTCGGAATATCTGCACACGATCGCAAAATCTTGTTACTGGAAAATTTGCATATGTTGTGTAAAAATTTGTATTTCAAATCAAGAATCCAAAATTTGACATTTTGCGTATCATCACGGCACGCACATTTATAAAGATACGCGTTTTTTCTGCTTACGCGCACAAAACTCAATTAATTGATAATAACAATAATGCGAACAAATTTTATATCATAGTGCGTATTTACGCCGATTGTAACAGAGCTTGGATTTCTTCTGCAAAGCTCCACCGAAATGTGCGAATCTGTATTTATGCACGTGTTCTTTTTAGAAAAGTAATAGTATATACATCGGAAAATTTTGAAGTTTGTGCAGATGAGGTACGTAGAATGTCCACAACCACTATAAGTGCGACCGGATGGAGACTCGCTGTAATTGGATAAATAGAACCCTGAGCTAATATTGACGCTCCGTATTTGAATAAAATATTACCTTGGTATTGGGTGGGGGTAGGTTTACACGAATCTTCTGTGGGCGAATTTTAAATTGAAATTTTTGAATGTGCTTGAATGGATGTGTGTAATCTTTTGCATAATGAATTGTGATAAAAATGTGTAATCACATGTATAAGTTCCGAGGAAGGTGTGTGTTATCACATACGTGCACTAGGTTTCGTGCGTGTAATCATACAGTATATGTACTGGGTTTGGTGTGGGCAATCTCATTCATGGGAACTGAGATGGGTGTGTGTAACCATTTGTAAAATGAACTGGGTTTAATGTGTGTAAACAACACCCAAATGTGCTTAGATAGGTGTGTGTTATCATTTCTCAACTGAACTGGGTTTAATGTGTGTAATCAACACACGAAGTCGCTGAGATGGATGTGTGTAACTATTTCTCAACTGAACTGGGTTTAATGTAAACAACACACTAAAGTGGTGAGATGGGTGTGTGTAGCCATTTGTTAAATGAGCTGGGTAAAAAATGTGTGTAATTAACACACGAAGTTGCTGAGATGGATGTGTGTAATTATTCAAATGAACTGGGTTTAATATGTGTAATCAAAACACGAGAGTGCTGAGATAGGTGTGTGTAATCATCTTACGAATGTACTGAGATTCATGTGTGTTTTCGCAAGTTCTGGTACTGACTTTCTGGTGAAATTTCAATCACTTATTAGAGGCGATAAACACTTTGCATAATGTATCAGAAATACGAATTAAGCTTGTTTTTAGCTCTAGTACGAGTATAAAGTATAGTAGTGACTTTAAGGTAAAAAGTCTCATGTACTGAGTTTCAGGTCAATACGAGTATGTGTGTGTGTGTGTTTTCTTGTAACAGAATATCATATTGACCAAGCATGACGCTCCTGTGAGCCATTCTCTTGTCCAAACGTGTGTCTTTTTTCTCATTAGCTTGTTCGTGTCTCCCCTCAGGTCTTCTGGCCAAAATAACCCCAAATTTTATCAGTCTCATACTTGCTAATTCACTTATGATTTGAAATGTTTACATCTTCTGTGTTGAATTGATCGGAAATTTGTGAAACCAAGCCATCAAAAGGAGTCAATTTATATCATAACACACACGAAAATGCGATGATTTGACCATAATTAGAACAAAAGTCGGCGGGATGATATGTAAACCCTGTAAATGTACAGCTAATCGAGAAAAAATCTTGGCCGAAACAGACAACACTTAACCTTACTTGGAACCGAACAATAATCGTACGAGAATCGTTTGCAAATCGTATTCGAATCGTGACAAACCTTGCTTGACCGAGTTTATCCTCGCTTTGCTCAAACAGTCTCGTGCTACATTCGGGTCTAAATCGTATTAACTATTCCCCAGGCACGGTTGGGGCTCAATACCCGTACCTGTCAACCTGTGTATAACCAAGTACCATGTGCTCAGCCGTATTCTGTGTTAAACAGGGTTAGACGACAGAAGTCGGACTGTCAATCTAGAGGTCCCGGGTTCGATTCCCGACGGCGGCACTCATCCTATCCGACTATTTGTCTCTCACCAATGGGTTGATAATCGTAGACCTATGTGGGATAGCAGCTGGAGGCTAGGAAAGGATGTAATGGTAGTACTGGTGTGAGAAATACTAGGATTCCATTGTTAGGTGCTCCAGCCGCCGCGATATAACTGAAAGATCGTTGAAAGCGGCGTAAAACCCCATTCAAACAAACAAATAGACGACAGAAATTCAGACATGGCCAATATGAACGAGGACCTCAAATGTAAGCCGATCATAAAGATCCTATATGGTAGAGATTGTATATAGAATAAAAAATTCTTACTGTTGCTTATTAAAAATGTAACTACAAATTTGAGTTATAAGGCTCAATGAATAAACCACGAGAACATTAGCGAGAGAGAATTGAGCCTTATAACGAAAAAAAAAAAAAAATTCAATTACCAACGGCAGAACTTGTTATTAAACATCTACCACGGGGAAAGAAACGCTGACGTCCTAAAGTAATATGAAGTGTGGATTATTTCCCGTTATTACGTAAGCGCTTCCGTTTATTGATGTAAACAAATTCTTATTGTCGGTTGATTAATTCTAAAATAGAGCTGTTTGATATACCATAGCAAATTTAACTACAGAAAGAATGTGTGGTAATAAACTGTTAAAGGTAGGTATCGATGTTTTTTTCATGTTACAGATTTTAATTATTTTTATTTCCTCTCATAAACTATTTGAAAACATTATGCCAAAAAGTAGTTTTGCAAAAATATCAGGTCGCTTATCAGAATAAAGCAGGGTATTTCCTTAATAGCCTACGTAGGCTATTAATCTATTTTTAGATTAATCCGAGACAGGTACGTGGCGCGAATAACCGTTAAAACCTTGCATCTAGTTCAAATTACATCAAAACAACGTTACCGTTACGTCATCAGGAGGTGTGTTCGCTAACCGGTCTGTAAAGATCAGTCCTTTAATGTGACATGATGTAGGACGTTGGCTGTTTCGCTAGTAAATTTGTTACCTTCATTTGACTGGGTCATATGCAAATGAGGTCATCCGATGTCGACAGCCTAATTCCGTGATATCTAAAAAAAATAACCTGGAATTCGGCTGAATCTTTCCGATATAACCAGAAAAAGCCACTTTAGGTCTATTAGATAACCACCAAGACAATACCTGACCTAACTTAAAGAATTAAATGTTCGTTTGAGTCTTTTTTTTTTCGGCACTTGCTAATTCTTCTTATGAAGGTTTCTGAAACATCGATATCTCCCTTTAATATCACATTTTTCGAAAAACACTCGTGTTGATAGATTAAATGACAACTCTGTTATTATTTTATCTTGAAATGTTGAAGCGATATAAAGGCAACCATAACCGTTGAAGGATATGCCAAGCCGAACGGCACCAAACTTTACCGACTTAAGTTCATTATGAATATAATTTTCTTTAGTAAACATTTTCTTTTGTTGAGAAACATGTTAAATCGATAAAAAGAATCATGTTTTCTTAGTTCTGATATAATATTTCTGGTCTTGTTTGGCATAATTTGTACGCTAATGGGGTTCTCTTTAACCTTCTATCCCGACAGGAAACAACGATATAAAAACGGAGAAGTTCGTCGATTTTCTGCCACTCGTGGATATTTAATGTTATCAGGGTATTTTAAATACAATAAATGCATTGTCCTTTGTTATTTTAAAGACTTAGAGTTTGTCCGGGGCATATCTCTGAAAGTATAATAACTATCAGCTTGAAACTTCATAGGTGGATAAATCTTGTCCAGGAGAAGTGCAGTGTCCAAGAATCACAACTCTTGCTTGAATAATTTTGGAGTTATTGCATTTTGTTATTTTAAACTCTCTGAGAGTATAATAGCTGTCGTCGAACTCATTGACCAGAAATGCAGTACACAAGAAGCCTAAATCTAACTGGCATCAGTTTAATATCAAGCTTTTACGGCGGGGGATGGCCATGTCCGACATGCCTCTTGTTGTTTACTTGTCTTCAGTTGCCGAATATATCTTTGTGAATATTTTCTGTTTCTATTGTCCTTAATTGTATATTTGTGTATGTATTGTAACTATTTGGATTGAATCTTCATACAAACGGGGGAAATAAAAAATTGAATGTATGTATCGAGAGTAAATAAAGGATGCTGTATTGTTTATGGTCTGTCACTGACCAATAAAAGTTGGCACATTCTCAATTACTCCGATCCTACCTAACTTCCCGTTCTTCTTTTGTGGACCGTTTTGGTCTTAAAAACTGCTGTTATCATATGAAGATGGTAGCCGTGATGCCTTAACTTTCTTCACTCTTTCCCGTTTGGAAAAAATTCAGACCTGTCAAAATTCAAAGGCTTTGCAGATGAGAATTTAAAGGGAATTAGATTTAAAAAATAACCATCCAGTAGGTTAGACAATATTGTTGAAAATGAAGAAATTGCTCAATTATAAAATTACAGGGACGTAAAAAACAGGGATTGAACAACAAAGGGTTACATGTTCCTGTGATCAATTTTTCTGATTGGGGTTGGTTGTCGTGGCTTAAATGTCGCTTTAACGCGTGCAACCTTTACATAATTGAGAAAATAACCATAAAAAACATTGTTGGAGAAATGAAGAAAAGCTGATATAACCGGCAATTACTATATTCTCCACGCTATTTGACAACGAAATTAGAAGTTCCGACACATCGGAATAGATGTCGGCAACTTCTTTGAGTAACATAATCCATGGTTCGAGCCTATCATTATGTATATATTTCTTTTGTGAAGGAATAAGCAGAGTAGCCACGGCCCTAATCAATCAAATTAATACTAAATGTTATGTTTATGGTTCGAAGATAAACACGCCCATCTGATACCAATACTTTCTTGAATGAACAGTTTTGAGAGGAAAATACGAAACAAAGTATTTGATTTGTTGACATAGTATTTTGGTCCAAAAGGAAGCAAATGCGCAAGACGGGGAGGACGTGTAGGGAGTTTGAAATGGGATAGATCACGTTTATACCTGTAAGGGCTTGTGCTCCAATAGTAGTCGGAGATGAATGTTAAATAGTATTAAATGTTGTATGATTAACCCATTCCCAAACAGTGACGCTTTTGAACGCCCCCTAGGGAAATCATTTAGGAAAACATTGTGTAAATGAAGAAATTGCTTGTAACAAGCAATTTCTTCATTGTACACAATGTTTTCTACCAAGAAATTTGATAAAAATCTAAGATTTCATAAACTTTTAATTGTCGGCTGCAACTCCTTTCAATTTGGACCGGTCTAAAATATTGATATGTAGGAATGGGTTAAAAAGAATTTTGGAGTTATTGTCAATTTATCCATTAAAGGATAATTGAGAAGGGACATTGTAGAAACAGGAGAAAATGACAATATTATAATACATTTGAATTTGACCAATCTTACTTTTTGCCGTTTCGTACTAGGTGAAACAACGTTCTCGACAATTTAAAACCACTCTGAAACGATACTTAGTTTGTTCCTCGAGCTATACGTAGACTGAGAATGCCCATCGCTATTTTAACCGTATTACCAGACGACACAATTCTAGACTGTTCAGTATTAGTGACAACGAACCCAAAACTGAAGAAATCTTAATTTTTTTCTGTCGTTTCGGTAAAAAATTGTGGAAAATGAACAGAGTGCTTGCCAATTTCAATTTGTTTTTCTGAAACCTATTCTTGAGGGTCGTAAAAAAAGACGGATTTCGTGGAATGGGTTAGGCCTAAGTTTTGTTAAGATCGGAAATCTTCGACGGGTTTTCACACTGATCTCTTCCAAAAGCCCACTTAACAGTGCTCTCTATGTGTTTTATATATTTGTCTTGGTGATTCAGTCTTTCACAGAGATCACACATGGCCCTCTGATAAACAGTTTGATAAGGTACCGATAAATATTCATCCTTTCTTTTGAGCATTTCTGTATACAGCTGCTCTGATTTCGCTAACGTGTTCATGTAGTCTGCTAACTCTTTAATAGACTTAAAATCTTGCGTAGAAATAAAAGTTCCTTTTGGTAATAAACGATTTGCATCATTGTTGCGTCCACCCCGAACCACCATTATACTGTCGTAGTTAAAGTTACGGAATAGTTTTTCTGTAAAATATTGGTTACACAAGGCGTTTTCGAAAGCGAGATAAAATTTGTAATTATTTACTATATCAAAGCAGTTATCATGCTGGTATCTCACTCCACATTTCCAGTTTTGTCCGCAATTTCCAAGAATATCAATGTCTAGGTATTTCCGTAAAGTTTTTACATATGATTCCCGCTTGCCTCTGGTATGACAGTGCGAGTAAACTATAAGAGCTGTTGCGTTCTTTTTCTGGAATATCTTACCATAATCTTTGGTTACAGTTTTATCAGTCTTCCTCCGAATTTCTCCATATGGTAAGTGTATATCTGTGTTGGATTTGTCATATGTCATGGTCCAGTTAAAAGCCGAAACCCAGCCACCCTTGGTCCAAAAAGCGCCGGTCTTATTGAAAGTAACGGGGGCTTCATGAGCCGAGAATATCCAAACCTGTCCTAGCTTCCGCTTGAAGAGATCGCTGGTTCTTACTTTCCTCCCATCAAAAATTACTGCATCACTGTGTTGAATATGTTTTGGATCGAACCACATCCGACAGTTATTGTATTCACAGGATTTAAATCCAGCTCGTACTGCATCCGGCCAGCGGGCCATATAGCCCGCGAACTTGTACCATGTGATGTTGTAATGCTGTTGAACTGTTTTCTAAAATTAAACGAAAAAGGGGGACTCATTTTTTTGAAAAAATATATAAAATGCACAATCGTAAGACTGCACAATCGACTTATTAACTCTGGTCAGTTTGATCGGATTGATTGATTGATTGAGCTTTAACGCCACTTATAACGGTATTTCAGTCATATCGCGGGGCTAGAGCCCCAAACAATGGAGTCCTAGGATCTCTCACACAATTACTACCATTACATCCATTCCTAGCCTACAGCTGCTATCCCACTTAGGTCTACGATTATCCACCCATTGGTGAGAGATAAACGTCGGAAAGGATATGTGCCGCCGCCGGGGATCGAACCCATGACATCCCACAATTGAAGACTAGGAGACTGATAGCTATGTCGGTGGTCAGTTTGATCCAAACGGGTTCACAGCGTTTCTGTAGTCATATGTTATAAGTATTCATGTTATTTTGCATCAGAAGCGATCATATTGAAATTACCCCGAATTGATTTGCAATGACTTGGATTTTCTTCCCCATTATAACCTCCCGTGAATCCACATTTTCTATTGTTTAGGGGCGAGTTATGTGTGTTTTATGGATAATAGATTTTTTTGTATGTAAACAAGATATATTTTAAATACCTTCTAATTGTTCTGATAAAATACATAAATTGCACGCGGACAAAAATCGCACTCGACCGGAAAACCGCGTCAAGGATATACTGAAATGACACAGATATGGTTAGTTACGTCATTTTCCCGGAAACATAACGTCAAATCGAGCATAAAGTGATTACGTTTATGAAAAGGTTGATTGAAACCAAGTTTCGTGAGCTTCGGTGGGAAATAATGAGATTTCACAAGACAGAAGGTATGCAAAATATAACCACTGATGGGTAAAGGTGAAAGGGGTAAAAGTTACAGAATCAAGGTACATGGAGCCGAGTAAAATCCTATTATTTGATGAGTGAAGATACGAAGTAACGTTGCCTTAGGTATACTTTTTTAGAAACCATATGAGCGCATGCGTGACATTTCCAAACATTACACATATGCGCCAAGTAAAGACTCAGATCCGCACAGTCTGATCAGAGTCTTCACTCTGTGCTCTGTAGATAGATACTGACCCAAAGCTTCTTTAAACAATCAGCGAATGTTCTAATTGCCCCAAATGGCTGTCCAGGGTGCTCAATGTGTGCAAGTTACGCACATGCAAAATGGTTGGAAATGTCACGCATAGGCTCATATGAAAGATAAATGATACTGGATCAAATTTCCCCCAGAAGCTCGAAAGTAAAGTCACATGATCAAGGCATTGGGAGTCAAGTGAAAGGCAATCACCTGATGTGAATATGAAATATATTGGCACTAGGTAAACTTTAAGAAAATGGACGCAAGGCTATAGTGTTTGGTTAAATCTTTTGGGCCTAATCAAAGCCTATCGCCTGGTGACAGTAAATGTGGTGAATTTAAGTCCTAGATAATAGTAGTCAGAAGATATAAGCAAGGTTAAAGTTTTTGGTTAAATCTCTTTAAATTGTCAAGGTAAAGTATCAAGGTCACAGAGGCAAGATCCTCACCTAATAAGCGATCTAACAAGCTTTAACAAAGAGGGACACGATGCAAGGCTGACGATATGACAACACCTATTCCGAGATATTCGTCCTGCTAAAATACACCATTTTGGACTGTCGAAAAAAGTGTTGGCCAGACGAAAAGGACTGCGTAAACGAGAAGGGTTCACTAATGGTCGCACTTCATTATTGTATTTTTCCCCTTAAAATCGATCCTAATTAAGCTATGCTGATTCCGACGTGTTCTTAACCCCTTTTCATGCTGAATTAATTTTTATTTTTTTAAAAAAAGATAGCAAAATTTCAAAGGGCTGTAAGCGCCGAAAGTACTAGATGTAGTGAAATATCAATTTCGAAAATTAAATTTCTTAAACAGCTCTTAAAAGGATCGAACAGGTCGTGTAGACTAATGTCAGGCTGCACCCCATAATCAGGCTGATCTTTGTCTATACCACCTGCAAAAACAGGAATATTCCGGATTCAGCAGGACAATGGTTAATTAGCATTGCGAAAGACTGGCATAGATAGTTTTTCTGTCGTCTTGAATTGTCTGTTTACCTGACACGCCTCCGAAATGGCTGCTCGACTGGGGTTTTAAACAACAAAATTTTGTGAAATATCGTCCTTAGGCAAGCAAAATATCGTAAATGCAGCTTTTTTTCAATATCTTACTCCTCCAGCGACGGTTTACGGTCAAGGAAAATACATGAAGGTAAATATTTGGTTGGCAAACCTAGACGTCGCAACTACAGATTGAATTTGCCGTATTTAGAACAATCAAGTCTCAAAACTGACAAATTTTTAACACAAATGTTCAAAAGTTCACTTCCCGACCAAAAGAATAACTGAATTTGGCAATCGATTTTTTTTTTATTATTGAAAACGGCATTCGGTCATTTTCAGGAGTTGATTTTAACTAAAGAAAATGTAGATTCGAAGCCAAAAGTGCTTACTCCACTTTGTTTTTCCTACGCACACAAGGAGGAAGACGCGCGTAGTCCATTGGCCTGCGATTATGCGAAACACTTTTACAAACAAACGATGATTCGCTCAATCTTGATATGTTATAAGAAAAGAAGAAATCGCTTAGCATTCGAATTTTCTAAATAACTAACGAACTAAAAAACAATTTGCGACTGGTGCAATGACCAGTGACGGAAGCATAGTAAAATAAAATAACTAAAATTACAATCGCTGGCCCTGCCCACTAACTCATTTAGCCACGCCCACTGACTCCGACAGGAAGTCCCGCTCCGATTTTAAACGGCGGTATTTTACAAAATATATAATGCCAGTAGCAGGTAACAAAAATATGATAGTTGGTTGGCGACCTAAACATTGTAACTACAGCTTGATTAAGCTGAAGTTACGACGTTTAAGTCACCAAACCAACAAAAAGGGTTAACGGCGCCAAATGTTGGAGTTTAAAACTAATTTCTAATCTAAATGAATGGTTTCATTTGGTTGACAGGTTATTGATTGACAATTAGATCGGTCTAAGTCGTATTATCCGATAACGGATAAATATTAATCACGCTAAATTGGGACTGTGTAAAAGATCGAATCAGGTCAGTCTGCGTGGAAAGCGGAGACTCTGGTCTCGTTCAACAATTTTCTTTTTCTTCTTAGATTTATTATATGATGGTCATTCCACCTTATGATAATTCTATTTTCGAAAGAGATACAAGTCGTAATTTAGTAACTCAACTTATTACCAGACAGCACAATTTTACAGAAGTCTAAATTGAAAGAAGTTGCAGATGACAATTAAGCGTTTATGAAATTTTAATTTTTTTTAACTTTCTTGGTAAAAAAAAATTATGTAAAATGAAAAAATTGCTTGTCACAAGCAGTTTCCTCATTTTTCACAATGTTTTCCCAATTGTTTTTCTAAGGGAGCGTCTGAAAGCCTTATTGTGTAGGAATTGATTAACGTGGAATTTTCTTGTCATTACTTATTTACGACATATCTTTTGTTGTATTTCCTATATATGGAATTTTATATTATATTTGACCCATTGCCACATTTCTTATTAGCGACATATCTTTTGTTGTATTTCCTATATATGGAATTTTATATTATATTTGACCCATTGCCACATTTCTTATTAGCGACATATCGTTTGTTGTATTTTCTATATATGGAATTTTATATTCTATTCGACCCATTGCCACATTTCTTATTAGCGACTTATCGTTTGTTGTATTTCCTATATATGGAATTTTATATTCTATTTGACCCATTGCCACATTTCTTATTAGCGACATATCGTTTGTTGTATTTCCTATATATGGAATTTTATATTATATTTGACCCATTACCACATATCTTATTTGCGACATAACTTTTGTTGTATTTCCTATATATGGAATTTTATATTATATTTGACCCATTGCCACATTTCTTATTAGCGACATATCGTTTGTTGTATTTCCTATATATGGAATTTTATATTATATTTGACCCATTGCCACATTTCTTATTAGCGACATATCGTTTGTTTTATTTCCTATTTATAGAATTTTATATTATATTTGACCCATTGCCACAAGTCAAATTTCAAGACTAGTCTAAACTGATTGACGTTGCAGAAAATATTTTTCAAATGATGGATTCCAAAATAATCTTTGTATTTTGACGGGGAAAATGTGGTTAATGAAGATAATGCCTGTAACACGCAATACCTTCATTTTCCACAATGTTTACCAAAGATTTTGGGATGCCAAAAACCATGATTGTGTGGGATTAGTTTTATCTCCTTCTCTATTTTTAAGATTTGAACAGCACAAAATGATAGATAAATAGTTTATTTATTCCCTACAATACCGGTATTGATAGAAATATAATTCCGCTATAACTGTTTAAAATTAAGCCCACAACAAAGGAAAAATGAAATAACAAGACCTTTTTCGTTGACTTTCTTTTTATTCTTAAATCCTTCTTTCAACTGAACGGTAATATTGTGGTTTCCTTCATCTCTTTATTCATCCTCAGATCTTTCAAAAATGGATTTTCATAAGTCTAACTTATCTACTTTTTAAAACATCTATCATTTTCCTATTCATAATGTTTATATATTTGGGATTCCAATAATCAAAGAAAGATATTAGTTCCTGATTTTTGTACCTTCTAGCTACCAGTGAAATTGTCATTCAATTTTAATTGTGTATATTTTCATACGTCTGTGAAAATAAAAAGAGTATAGGTCTTTATTGAGTTGATACGCAAAACAGATGAAACCCTTTATGTATATTTGATATCTCTGTATAATAAAGTCTCGATGATAGTAAATCATTAGAATTGATAAGAATATTCTTTAAGCAATTCCCACACAATCCCGCCTTTTTACATCCCTCTGGTTCAAGATAACAGCGTTGAAAATGTAGAATTTGCTTGTTATAGGCAATTTCTGCATTTTCCAAAGTGTTGTCTATCCAAATTGACAGAAACTTGGAATTCTTTCGTCTGCAATCTCTTTGAATTTGGAGAAGTTTACAATTTTGTCATCTTGGACAGTACATAAATTAAAGCTAATCACTTATTCTGATTAAAAAGCTCGTGAATATTAGCCTTTTCTTTAATGAAATTATGGGGGGGGGGTTGTTTTTTTTTTAATTCTAGTTTTCTCAGAAAAAATAACGTGAACATTGCCTTGTGTGAAATAGATAATCTTTTGAAGTTTGAAAGCACGAAGGTTAAATTTCGAAACTGAATTTTGGAAATTATGCGCTCGTGTTTTGAAACGATCGCGATCAACACATCCATGTTTTCAGGACAGCGAAACGTTCACCAACTCTTCGTTAAAGATACCATAACCGAATCAAATGTATGCTTCGCGCTTGTGTATGGCGTACCGTTTAAGTCAAAAGTCCCCTTTACTTCGTCATGGCATAAAGAACGCGTACACGCGTAAATTATACAGGTTAATTGGTTTAATCTAAGTATGCGCGATTATATTTTGAAAGTGCAAGCGTTATTTAACGCATGACTTTCAAAATATAAGCGTGAACGTTTAACGTATGACTTTCAAAATATAAGCGTGAACGCGTAAAAAGAAAACACCAGCAAATTGTGTGAGGACATGTAATTTAGGCGAAGGGGCACATTTTTTACCATATAACGCTCAGAAATTATGTTCACACGCTTAAATTCTGTGAGTGCACCTATAATTTTTACGTTTGCACGCGTGTATTTTAGCGTGCACTACCAAAAGTGAACTTTTGACCCATTTAGTGCGCCATACTTGTGGTAACTTCCTTATCCTTAGTCGTTAATTATCAATCTCTCGGGAAAAAATGCTTTGTTCAATTTCAGCAAAGTGGCTCGCTAACCTGGGTACGAATTGTCAGCTGAACTTGTACATACGCGAATATTATACCAATTAACCAATTCCACAACAACAAAATCTTAGACTGGTCCAAGTAAAAAAGAGTTGCAGACGACTTTTCAAATTGCGTAGAAAATGGGAAAATGAGTGGCAAATAGGACAGAAAACATTGTGAGAAAAGGAGAAATAACTTTTGACAAACAATGTCTCTTTTTGCAAAAAAGTTTTCTATGGTCGGTTTTTTGTTGTTGTTATTATTTTAGGTCGTCACAAAGCGTCATTTTGTTGTTGCGGGTTACTGTAGGTGTCCTACCTGATTAAGGTCTCCTTCTTCTTTCGATACAAGTGGAAAAATTGACTGTGATTCAGATCTGACTCTAAAATTGATTGACAGACTACCCATGTGTTCGTGCTCTATATATATCACGCCCAAACAGAAAACTACTGTAACTACAAGAAGGGTTGTGAAAACAACTGCAATAAACAAAAGATATCTGTATATTACTGGTCCATCCGGCGGTATGACGTTTAACGATCGTCAATCAAAGAATCAATCGACCAATCAAAACACTCATTAAAACAGGAAATGAACTCTTAACTCAAACATTAACTCAAACATTGGTCGACATTTCTTTTGGTTTGGCAACTTAAACGTCGTAGCTACAATTCCCATTGTCATGACAATTAAATCGCTGATAACCATTTCACTTTTTTGTTACATGCTACTGACCATATATTTTACAAAATCGAGCCGTTTATGTCGAAATAGAACTTCCTACCGGAGCTCACTGGGCGTTGCCAGCGATCCTTCACTAGGGACCTAGTGCATTCAGTAAAACGAATAGTTGAAACAGACATTAGATCGTGAAGGTGTTAAACTAGAATCGCGTTCAGAATATAATTGACCAATCAGAGCTGTCAATCAATGAATCAATCGACCAAAAGGATACAATCTGAATTTGGCGGGAAATGAACTTGAACACCAACTTTGGTCGACATTTAATTAAAACTTGTTGATGGTTAGACGACTTAAACGTCGTATCTACAACTTAAAACTACAGTTTATTCAAGTTAGTCAAGACTTCAAGCTTGCTGATCAACAGCTTCACGATACTGCCATAAATTTAGCAAAATAAAACCGTTTGATATTTCAGCGGGACTTCCTGTTGGAGTCAGTGGTCTGAGCCAACGGTGGGGCCAGCGACCCATTAACTACACGTACATGCATTCGCGACCATATAACCATATAAATACTACAATAGGGTTACGAAAAGTTTTGCTCGCGATTAGACTGCTTATTTACAAACCGGGAATTCCTGAGTGAAAATAGTAATGCTAGAAAAAAAATACTTAACCCTTGTCACTATTCCTTTTTGGCAGGAGGTATAGACAGACATCTGTCTGCACGTGTGTGCGGTCTGATCTTAGTCTACACCGCCTGCTTGTCTCTTTTAAGCCGGAGTTATTTAAAAATAATTACCTAAAATCAGTGCATCCAGTGCTGTCATCCCTTTGATTTTGATGCAATTTTGTAGAGGACTTTTTATTCAGCACGACAAGAGTTAAAGTATATCTCGTCTTTATCAGATCAGAATGTTTGATTGATTTAGGTTTAAACAAGTCGAACTGATTCCTCATATGAATGTCACTAAAAGTGTACTTTAATCCTTTCCCGTACAATTACTGGTTTTACGTCCCTGTGAAATTATACTTGAGAAAACATTGTGGGAATTTCTTCTTTACCCCAGTATTTTCTACCCTGCTAAATGGTTACTGTCAAATTAAATCAATTCTAAATTTTCGTCTGCAAAACTTTTGATTTTTGAAAACTCTGAATTTTTGCCCAACAGGAAAGGGTTAAGAGGCCTACATTTCGGCTGTCCCTTTTGTTCAAGATAAACTGTGTACTAAATGATTGCTAATGTCAAAACCGGACTGCGAATATTTAAGTACGACTTGTAGATCTATGCACCTTACGTCAGCCCGATTACCTCGGTTGGTAGAGCACTTGACTTCAAACCTAAAGATAACGGATTCGAGCCCTGGGCTGACCACATCAACATACAAACTAATTGTCTTTGGAATGAGACGTAAAACCGAAGCCCCGTGTGACGGTGTTATCCGTCGAGCACGTTAAAGAACAGGCGGAGCTCTCAGCAGTTTCGAGGCCGTCATAGCGCAGTCGGTAGCACACCAGACTCCCAATCTACAATCATGGGTTCGATCCTGGGCGGCGGCACAAATCCTTTCCGACATTTGTCTCTCACGAGTGGGTGGATAATCGTAAGTGGGATAGCAGCTGGAGGCTAGGAAAGGATGTTATTGTAGTACTTGTGTGAGAAATACCAGAACTCCATTGTTAGGGGCCAGCGCCGCGATATGCCTGAAATACTGTTAAAAGAGGTGTTAAACCCCAGTCAATCAATCAATCTCAACTGTTTCGTACTGTATCCTTGCACTATCCCCCGTAACAACTAACCGTCTTCTGGGGCGTTATGGGCATGTGCTACGGTAGCGACGATAACGGAAATATACACACATATAACTTACTAAGATTAGATTCAGACCTACCCGTCTTTAATCCCTGACATACTGGAGCTGGTTGAAACATAGCACTGGGAGATCAGCTGTAAAAAAGTAATACCTATGATCAAAGTACTGAAAAGTATTGTAAGCTAGCAAAGCATTGTGCAGTAATCTTCTTTGTAAAAAGTTATCATGATAGAGAAACGAGGTTAAAGTAACCAAGGAGTTAACCCATTCCCACACAACATCTCCTTTTTACGCCCCAAATTAGTTGTAGAAAACAATTTGGAAAATGAAGAAATTGCCTGTTACAAGCAATTTCTTCATTTTCCACATTGTTTTCTACCTACAGAGATAAATATCTTAGAATTTTCAACAATTTGAAATTGTCGTCTGCAACTTCTTTGAAGACTCTGATCAGAGTCATTTGAACACTATGTGCAGAAGTGAGCTAAAAAAAACCCCCAAGAACTACTTTATACGGCGTAGGCATTTAACGAATGTAGTGGTTAAGCCTCCGCTGGCAGTTTGCACTCGATGAACTTTGAGACGACCTCAAAATTTAGTCGGTAAACTTAAGCTAGCAAAGCGTCAGCTTTGCTAGCTTAAAATAAAGGATATTAAATAACGAAACGATTTCATCAACTTTCAAAACTTTTCACAGCGGGCTTATGGCCTTTTTTGAAATTGGCTGGCTAGTCTGTCCTAATCTGACGATACAAGGAGAGCAGCGTAGATGGGACAGGTTCACCAGTCTAAAAACCCGGGTTTTCCTGTCCCAATATCGGAGAGTTGCGTAGATGGGACAGGTTCACCAGTCTAATTTGAAATTATCCATAGGGGGTTTTGTAAACAATTTAAACGATTTTTTTCTAAGATTCCTTTATGTCAGAATTTTTCCCCTACCAGGGCAATAAAACCTTTAAATAACGGATTCAACTTTAGAAATTCTAAGGCTATTAAATCACTTCATTGGTAATAAAGCTAGTTTGTAGGCATGGGCGACTTTTATTTAGGGGCTTGCTATATTTAGAGATTATCAAATGACTTTGATAAACTGGGCATTGAAAATTATTTATACTTAACCCTTGTCATGGTGAATAAAATCCTCTATAAAAATTCACAGGGCTGAAAGCATAGAAAGCATTAAATGCAGCTAAATAATAATATTGAAAATTTAACTTACAAACAAATCTACCTTTAGAGGTACAAGCAGGTTGTCTAGATAAAGATCATACTGCACATATGCGCAGTCTGATCATTGTCTAGACCTCCTGCCAAAAAGCAATATTCCGGGTTCAGCATGACAAGGTCTAATAGTAGATCATAATGTACCTTTCCATATCATCATTTAAGAAATGAAGAGAATGTATTTTTGTTGTTGTTGTTTTCTTTGAGGACGGAACCGTCAAAATTAATCACAACTCAATAGTTTCCTCACTTCGTATAATTAATACCATGAAGAAGAAAACATGATTTCAGTAGTAATATTTTATTCTCTTTTATATTTTTTTTTATTTCATTATATTTTTTTTATTTTTTTATTTTTTTTGTCTTCTTCGTGTGCAAGCATACAAAAAAAAAAAAATTCGTGCCCACAGATTTCTTCATGGAAGTTTGAAAAAAAAATCAGCAAATCAAAACGCTTGAATCTTGATCTTGATAGACGAAATTAAGATAAAGTTATTAAAAACATGTTAGCGCCTATGAAAAATGAAAAACGTAAAAGAAGCACAAACACTAAAAATACAATTCCTATTACAAAAATCGAATTGTTAAATATTGCAACAAGCCGCTCTAAGGTTCCGATTGACAGTAAGATTTTAGATATTCGGATACTTTCTTTTGTTGGATATAAACTACTATATAGAATACTTACTGTCATGACAAAAAGAACCCACCGCGAAATACACGAAACAGATAGGATAGCCATTACTAGATGACAACGTTTAACCCTTTCATTTACAAACCCGGACTTTACGTCACAGTGATTCATACTGGATAAAACATTGTGAGAAAAGCACTAAATGCTTGTAACAAGCAATATCCCCTTTTCCCACAATATGTTTCTACCAGATAGGATGGTTTCATCTTAAAATACAGACAACATTAAAAAAATTTATAAATTCGAAAAATGGGTAGCAGATAACATTGAAAAAAATAGGTATCAGTTGCGGATAGAAAACATTACCTGTATACAAGAAATTACTTTTTAGAAACAATTTCTCATTTTCCTGCAATGATTCACTCAATGAAAGACTCAATGGTTTGTTAAAATGAGAGATTGTTTATACACGGGAAAAAGATAGACTGTCCATTTCTCTCTTTTTTTTTTCTTCTTTTTTTCATGATGTATAATAATTGAGAAATAAAACGTATTAGTCTTGCACAGGAATAGAATAGAACAGAATTTTATTTTAAGACATAAAGCATATAAGCTCAAAGTCTTAACCATTGTAATGCTGGACCCGGAATATTCAGGTTTTGGCAGGAGGTGTAGACTAAGATCAGAATGCACTTATGTGCAGGCTGATCTTAGTCTACACCTCCCGCTTGTACTTGTCCTGCAAGAGTTGTTTATGAGTTGATTTCTAAAAGAAATCTTGATTTTTGAACAAGTTCTATCAGTGCTTTCAGCCCTTTAATTTGACAGCATTTCAGTAAAGTAATTTATACAGCATGACAAGGGTTAATATACATATAACTAACATACAATGGGGAACACTGTCAACTGAATTAACAATGAATACAAAGTACTGTATAATAAAGAGAGTATCTTAAAATATTGTCTTAGATTATTATGAAGAACTCGGTATTCTAGATGCGTCGATAAAAATCAAAACTGATAAGGCCCCCAGATTAAGTTGTTTTAAACCCGGAAAAAAAAGCACGATTTTTGTAATAATTAATCATTATGAAGAATGAGGGCCGGATGCAAAATCCTACAGTATAAATATAAACTTGGGTATAAACTTAAGTTTACCGAAAATCCGAAATGTTTAAGATACTCCTTTTTGAAAGTTAAACCTGTGTAAACAATTTCAGCTAGCAAAGCGTCATCTTTGATAGCTTAAGTTAACAGACAAAATTTTGAGGTGATCTCAAAGTTCAACGAGTGCAAACTGCCATTTCAGGCTCTACCACTAAATCCATTGAATACCTATACCATACAAAGTAGTTCTGGTGTATTTTAAGAATATTATAAACTCTATTCAAATTATGGTGAACTCTTTCAAAAGCCAGCTTTCTAACCCATTTCGCACTCAATTCCGCTCTTTAAGCATCTCAAGAAAAATGCTGTAGAAAACATTGTGGGCAATGAAGAAATTGCTTGTAACAAGCAATTTCTTCAATGTCCACTATGTTTTCTACCCTACAAGGCAAAGATTTTCTTAATTCAACCAACTTGAAATTACTTATCATGATAACTTTTGTCAAAGAAGATCACTTGATAAGCCATGCATAGCTTGCTTAGAGTACTTTCAGTACTTTGATTTTTAAAACACTGGGTTTATCTTATCGAAAAGCCATGATCTTAAACCAGAGGAGAGGCTAAAGGTGTACAATACATGAAGACTAGCTCTTTCAGTGCTAGCTTTCGATTCCCGGTGGCGGCACATATTCTTTCCGACATTTGTCTCTCACCAGAGGGTGGATAATCGTAAACATAAGTGGGATAGCAGCAGGAGGCTAGGAAAGGATGTAATGGTAGTAATGGTATGGGAAATACCAGGAATCCATTGTTAGGTGCTCCAATCGCCGCGATATGACTTAAATATTGCTAAAAGCGACGTTTAACCCAATTCAATCAATCAATCAATCTTTGAGTGCTAAATAATTCACTTTCTTTGAAAATCCTTTTCCATTTCCTTTTTCTAATCGCTGTGTCAGTCTTACTGAAACTTGGTGGGGATGTCGACTTTGTGATGTTCGAAAGTCTTTTCACAGATAGACGGACGGACGGATAATGGACAATGAGTGATCACAGTTGGTCCCCAGAGCACTTCGTGCTCAAATGAGCTTAAAAGTAACGATCAATATATCACAACCCCGAATAATCTTCTAACGCTACCTCTACTACTAATACCAGTTGCTGTATATACTACGATTACAGAAGCAGCGGTGACAATTAGACATATCGAAGTATTGCAATGGACGGTCAAAATATGGTAACTACGATAGTTACGATGTTTTGGTCACCTAACGACGATTAACTCCGGCTGGCAAAAGAAAAAAGAATCCGTTTTAACAAGTAAAATGTTACGCGTTAAATCAACCCTATATCATTTAGAAGAAAAGGGGATTTTAGCAAACGTCCTGCGACCCGAAGTTCGGAACCTTTAACAGGAGTATGTCGCTTTACCAACGGGTTGATGTAAATTAACTACAGCGGTATATGACTGAGTCCGCACCATCCTTGTCATTATTTAATCATATTTGAATCTAAAATATTAAAAGATTGTCTCCAATGTACCCAAATACCATCTTTCGGGAGATCGGACTTTTTCTGTTATTAAAACGCGAATCAAAAACAGATGTATAGTGACTTAAACATGAACAACTTTCTAATCATATGTCAGTAAATGCCACCTGTAGTTATGGCTATCCAAAAGAGAACGAAGAAGACTATTTTTTCAATGTCCAATTATGGCGCAAAGGGTTAAACATTTTATGTATTTACACCGTTTCAATCCATTAAACGACAATTATAGGGTCATAACCACAGCTTGATACGAAAGCTCATCGTCGACATAAACAGAAACTTGACGACTTTGATACGCAAGTGAATGGCCTAATCTAAGATAGAGAACTTGTGGCCAGACCCTTTTGCCCTTTGAAATTTTGTAATGATTAAATTGAACATATGTGTATAAAGTAAAAATGGCAAAAAATTATGTTTTAACCAAGACTTTTAAGTTATGAACGTATTCCGCTTCTTTCAAATATCTGAAGCATTTAATTTAGAAATTTTGAATTGAGAGCCAAAGAATGTTCATCCACATTCTGTTAAAGAGCCGCTTTAAGTATGTTCACAAGAAGTTAAGATTATAGTTGAAGAAATACAAAAATTGCTCGATAATAAATCTTAGAAAAGAGCTCGTGTCTGGCTGCAAATGTTGAATATTTGTCCTTACTGATAATTGACTAATCGCTGGCCCCGCCCTCTGATTTCTTTGGCCCCGCCCATGGACTCTGAAAGGAAGTTCCTCTTCGATTTCGCGACGTTCTCTTGCAGATTTTATAGTCTGCAGCATTTTGCAAATAAGTAGAATGGTTGGTTGGCGAACTAAACGTCGTAACTTCAGCTTGAATAAGCTGTAATTACGACTTTTAAGTCGCAAAACTAACAAAAATGTTTCACCAAAATGGTTGCCAATGTTGGAGTAATAACTAAACTTCCAGTCTAGATAAATGATTTCATTGGTAGACTGATTATTTAATTAACAACCAATTTGATCAATTAAGAGTACCTAATTTTGATCCCGGGTTCGATTCCCGACGGCGGCACTCATCCTTTCCGACTTATTGTCTCTCACCAATGGGTCGATAATCGTAGACCTATGTGGGATAGCAGCTGGAGGCTAGGAAAGGATGTAATGGTAGTACTGGTGTGAGAAATACCAGGATTCCATTGTTAGGTGCTCCAGTCGCCGCGATATAACTGAAAGATTGTTGAAAGCGGCGTAAAATCCAATTCAAACAAACAAAACAAAACCTAATTTTGATGTCTTTAGAGACATAGAGACCCATTTCTGTCTATCATCATTTAATTAGAGCCATTGGCTTTCGAAGATGCTTTTTTCGTACACCCTTAAAAGAACGCATACACGCGTATTTGATACTGCTGCTCAAACAAATTCAGGCGAGCACGCTTAAAAACGAGTGTTCACACGTGTAAAACGTGCGTTTGTGCATGAAATTATAGGTGCAAGCATTAAATATATGTGCCTACTTTTAATCGTGTGCGCTCGAAGATGGGGATTGCACGCGTTTGATCTCGTTTGCAAACGTTACTTTTCAACCAAACAGCACACCATAGAGACATGCATTTAAAAGTGCACCTAACTGAGCTGCGTGAAGGTTGGTAATGTGCGAGAGTTTAAACAAAGAATATATATCAGAGTCGGCGCTCATGATATTTCGAAAGAGCTAGATTCACAAACGGATACCTTGGCCAAGCTACGGATTTTGATAGATTATTACACGATTATAAAGTCAATTATTTTTCCATGCATCACCACGGCAACCTATTACCTTTCAAAACTATCCATTTTCAGGAAATGTTATTTTAAACGGGTTTTAGGTTCATGTTTCACAATTTCTCAATGATAAAACTTCTTTCTGTATTTCAACAAAATCATTTATATCTTTATTACATTATGTGTAGATGTTGCCAGGCTATCTACATTCGTTCTTATGGAATCTCATAAATAGGGAATATTACAACAGGGTCCTTTTCTATTTGTTGTTATAAATAAACGATTCGACAACACGATAATAACAAATAGAAAAACACACTGTTGTAATATTCCTTTTATTATATGTAAAAGGGTTAAGTTATTATGTTGTGAATGTACTTCATCTCATGTATATAGTCATGCTATCATGTAAATACCATGGGCGAGTGATAGTGAGATGAATGAGAAAGTTATGAGTGTGAGACCTGTTCACATAACCCCGCCCCTGCATGCTTTTCATAACAAGTTTCCCTCCTAATCTTCTGTGCAGCCGGCACTCTGCTCTAGACCTTGCAAAAGGACAGACCTAAAATATCTTGGGTTCTTTATCCAACCCATGGTTAGATTATCTGCATTATATCGTATCCTGGCTAATTGTACATATCACATAAACATCAAGCAACCCTGACGATATTGTCCTTTATTATTTTCACCGGGTTACATTTGGCGACCACGACGAGACCGTGTGTGCGTACTAGCCAGGGTCGACAGCTGGAATTGGAGAGATCCCGATTCTAGACCACTCAAAGGAGTTTGGGCCAGTATCTCTACCAGAGTCCACTTTGTAGAGAGTTATGCTCCGGAGCCACTGACCAATTGAACGCTTGAACCGTTTGGTTGGAGCCTCAGTCCACCACTTTCTACGTGATGCAGCAGCACTATCACTAGTGTTTACCCAGATCGGTGTGCATCATCATTTTCGTTATCGCGCGGCGATTCGATTTTGTGCCACACTGCTATTTGGACTTTCTTTGCGGAAAGCCCTTTCTTTTCATTTAATCTTGTATGTGCAATAGCTATCTGTGATAAACCTACGTTGGAACAGGATAATCTGTAGCTGCAGGATATTGGAAACTTGTGTAATTTGTGCTATATTGTGATAGAAGGATAATTAGGATAGATCACGTATGTATCAGTGTATTTAATTTATTCTGAAACTTTCTTTTGACTTTGCCTCCTTTTATTGCATTGTAAAGAGATCGATCCTTTTTCGCAGTGTTTTCAAAGTCATTTATCGGGATGAATATCAGCCCTTAACTGATTATTCATATTTGGTTACATCTGATTTGCTGAGAAATTGTGGTTGATTTAATTCTGATTTTTATTTTGCCCAACAATTTTGCAGCATATCAGTTGAAGTGAATTTTGCATTCCTCGGTAACTAATTCCAACAGCTCAAAATTAACAGGTTTCAGAAGGTAAAACTGACAATATGTTTATTACATGGGAAATGCTCCAGGTACTATTGTAAATTTGAAACTGCTCATGTTTTAAGGTATTTCATAGCTTTAATAGCGCTTTCAACAGTTTTTTTCTACATCATCCGTGCTTGCCCTAGTCTGTTGATGGTAGTGATTGTGCTATTATTGGTGTCAGATTATAATGCCATTTATATTCTGGACAAGAAAATTGCACATTTCACCTCTCTCTACCCTTTACTAATTTCGGGGTTCTGATACCTCAAAAGTACATGTAATTAATTGTCTAGAATTTAGTCATTACTTTCAAAGTTGATTTACTGTCTAGTACAGGTTGATGATGTCATGGCTTTATAAGTAAACTGCAGACTTGACAACGGTCGCTTATCATTGATTGCAGCCTGCTGATCAGGGTCGTAATACCTGAAAACGGTCGATTGCGTTATACTGTCTTATAACTGTTATAAGTAATATATAGATTTGATCTGTAGAATTTTGCTCATTTTTAAATTTATTTAGACTTGAATCTAGCTATTTAGAATAGAGGTTAAGTGTTGTTTTCATGTATGTTGACATAATGACAATGACCTACTGACGGTACCTCTACTCTTTGCATGATTTAACGAATCAATCTTTCCTCTTGCATTCACTCGCTAACATTTCACAATCACGATTCTGAATGATTGAGTGAGAGAGAATTCATCTTTTCATATTACAGATCTTCAGATTTCATCATTTTAGTGTACAATATTTAAGTATTTTAGCTTTCCGATCCGTAAATAAATTGCTCAATATGTGATTTGTGCCAAAATGTTTCAGACTGGAGAGTAAATTCACTTATTTTGGTATCCGTCCTTGTGTGTAACGAGCGGTAGACCCAGATCGTATTGCACTGTTCAGCATTATATTGTCATATTGGAAATAGTAGTGCGTCTGTCGAGTGTTGTCCGATTTTGCAACGCAGGAAAGGACCTTTAAGCCTTTGCTGTGCTGGAATGAGTGTCCGTCGTCCGTCTAGCACCATATCGAGACCCTATATTGTAGGTGGACAGGTAAATATTGTAGATTACGCCTGAATCATTTTATATCATTTTCAGGTTGTCCTATAGCCTAACGCACAGTATAAACGCATACCATAGCACACCTATTTGAGCCAGTCTGTTTACATGTCACGGGTGATTGAGTACAGGTAAATAGGTACTGTGTGTATTGTTGGCCCATATGTACTTACCCTTATCTTGTGTGTAATTATTTGAGGGTAACCAGAATTGCTTTTGTGGTCAGTGTTTGTGCATTTCAGGAAATATTCTTTAATCCTGAATAAAAAGACTTTGTGAAGTGACACTCTACAAGCCCCGAACCCTATAAAGCCCTTACCCTGCGCATAACCCATCGCAAGTGGCAAGGACTTATACCTTTGACCCTTTATCATATGGTCCTTATCCTTTATAACCCTTATCCTTACCATCCTATTTACTCATAACCGCCTACTTGTCATTTTGTTTAAACATATTGCTCCTTTTATTCCCTTTGTTTACATTTGGTGCGTCGGCCTGGAACATTTTTACATTTTTACTTGTATTTTGAAACAATGGCAAGTGATCAAGACAGTAAACATGTCCCCGACAAGTCACCTGTTAGTGAGAAGGAGATGCTAGCTATTTTACGGAAGAAATACAGGATCGAGCCACTGACTTCGACCCCAGCGCGGGGATCCCTTGCTGATATTTTGGCTTCGACATCACAGACCAATGGCCAGATACACCATGTCTCCGCAACAGCCACACCCAAGATGCCTTCTTTTTCTGGGGATGAGCCACCACAAAAAGGTGATGTGACTTACCAGGAATGGCGATTTGAGGTCAGCTGCTTGGTCAGCGATGACGATGTGTCAGCTAGTCAGTTGGTTCAGGCCATACGATGCTTATCCCCCTTGGAGAGAGAGCTAATACAGACGAAATTTTGAACAAACTTGATGTGATGTTTGGTGATGTGTCTTCTAAGGGAATGGTTATGCAAGAGTTCTTTAACTCATCACAGAAACCATCGGAAAGTGTGACAGCCTTTGGATGTCGTCTTGAATCAATACTACAGACTGCGATTGACAACGGCCATATCCAACGAGCTACCAAGAATGACCTGCTACGTCATAAGTTCTGGACAGGCCTGAGCTCGGAGAAGCTCAAGAGCCAGACAAGGCACAAGTATGATTCCTTGACCGACTTTGATTTGTTGCTTCGGGAGATTCGACAGGTCGAGAAAGAGATTTCTATTACCCCTTCTTCCAGTAAAAGTGCTCAACACCACCCAATGAACTTTGTTCAACATGATGTGTTAGAAGAGAGACTTCAGACCTTGGAGAAAAAGATTGACACCAAGTTCCAGAGTCAGCTACAAGCCATGGAGACCCGACTTAACCAAGGACTTGATGACAAACTCTCCAAGATCATGTCCAAGTTAGACTCGATGAGTTCATCAACCCCTCAGTCATCCTCAGGAACCCAGAATTCAGGCCAGAACAATTCTCACTGGAAGCCTAGATGGAATAACAGAAAAGGAAACCAGAAAAGAGGCCAAAGCTGCCAGTCAAACAGCAATGACAAGAAGCCATCGTCAAACTAGTTACCTCCCCTGATATTGGCCAATCTGGGGATGGTATTGTTGCACAAGGCCAGACTATTGCCGATAGACTTGTTGGACCCAGCAATACTACAGATATTGTTGTGCATGGCATTTCTACCAAAGCCCTTATTGATACTGGTTCCATGGTTACTACTATTTCAGAGTCTTTTTACAAGAGTATTCCTGATAGACCACCTTTACTCTGCATTGATAGTTTAGGACTTAATGTTTCTATTGCGGATGGTTCTTCATTATCCTTGATAGGATACATCGAGACATCCATTGAGCTTAATTCTTTTCCAGGTTTTAACCTACATGTCCCTATACTTGTGGTACCTGGTACTGAGTTTGGTAACAATTGTCCTATTATCATTGGTACCAATGTTATACTCCGATGTAAGGATTTTATGAATTACACTAATCCCGATGATGTTTCTGATGCGTGGTCCACTGCTTTTACAGCCCTTAATTGTAATCCCGTTGTTGTCCACTCTACTAATAGGCGTACAATTGCCATTGGCCCCAATGAGTCTTTTAGGTTATATGGAATAGCCAGAGGCTTAAGCCAAGGAAAACCCACAGGAGTGACTGAGAATCTGGATAGAGATTCTTCTTTTATAGTTAAACCACAAGTGGTCAAACTATCTGATCGTAGCACAGCAAAGATGCCTGTACATATTTGCCAAAACTTTGTACATAAAGCCCAAAACCCCTATTTGCTGTGTTAATGAGGTTAATGTGATTGATAACCTCGCTTCCATGTCACATTCGACTTGTGACAAAGACCCTTCAGTTTCCAGTGATGTAACTGAGAAACTTGGTATCAATATAGATAGTGATAATATTTCATCAGATCAGCTGTTGCAGCTGAAAACCGTTATAGGGAATTGGGAACATGTGTTTTCCAGTGGTCTTACTGATATTGGTTGTACAGATCTAGTCAGACACAGAATAGTCCTTGATGATAATACACCTTTCAAACAACCCTACCGAAAGATTCCCCCGGCCATGTACGAGGAAGTAAAACAGCATCTAAAGGAAATGTTGGATTGTGGTGCAATTAGAGAGTCGGATAGTCCATACTCTTCCAACATTGTCCTTGTCAGAAAGAAGGATGGGTCCCTTAGGTTTTGCATAGACCACCGTAAGCTTAACAGCCGAACCCGGAAGGACTCGTACTTGTTGCCACGTTTTGATGATACTGTAGACGTCTTGGCCGGTGCAAAGTACTTTTCCAAGTTGGTCCTTCGTTCGTCATATTGGCAGGTAGAGGTTGAGGAACAGGACAAAGCCAAAACCGCCTTCTCTGTCGGTAATCTCGGGTTTTACGAGTGCAATCGGATGAGTTTTGGGCTCTGCAATGCCCCTGCAACCTTCCAGAGGCTTATGGAGAAGTGTATGGGCGAGTTACTCTTGAAGGAATGCCTTATCTTCATTGACGACATACTGATCTTCTCCCGCACGTTCGAGGAACATATACAGAGACTAGAATCCGTTTTCAGCCGCCTTGCAGCTCACAATCTTAAGTTGAAGCCCTCAAAGTGTGAATTCTGCAAGTCCTCCGTAACTTACTTAGGACACGTCATTACCGAAGATGGCATTGCAGCCGATCCAGCAAAGACAGAGTCGATCAAGAATTGGCCCACTCCAAGGAATATACAGGAGCTTCGGTCCTTCCTTGGCTTTGCTGGATATTATCGCCGATTTGTCCAGAATTTTTCAAAGATCGCTAAGCCCCTGAATTGTCTTCTTGAAGGACACGCATTGAATAAGTCTGTGACCAAAGGTAGTAAGCGGAAGAAGGCCAAAATACCATCACCTGGGATATGGGATTCTGATCAGGAAAATGCTTTCCAAGACCTCAAAGACAAACTCTCTGAGCCTCCCATTCTTGCCATAGCAGACTATTCCTTACCCTTCAAGCTACACACTGACGCTAGTAGCCTAGGCCTCGGTGCGGTTCTTTACCAGCAGCAGGATGGGAAAGACAGAGTGATCGCCTATGCTAGTCGTGGTCTGCGCCAAGCTGAACGTAACTACCCAGCCCACAAGTTGGAGTTCCTTGCGCTGAAGTGGGCAGTAACAGACAAGTTCCACGACTATCTGTATGGTACCAACTTTGACGTCATCACGGACAACAATCCGCTGCTATATGTGATGACCACAGCCAAACTTGACGCAACTGGTCACCGTTGGGTTGCAGCCCTTTCGAACTACAACTTCACGGTTTCTTATAGGCCTGGGTCCCAGAACGCGGATGCTGACGCTCTATCTAGGATGCCAAAATTGTTTGGAGATGTTGTGAAAGCTGTTTGCAATGCGGCTCTTGTTGATGGAAGTTTAGCAGGATCATTGGCTGGAGACACAGCATTTCATTCTGCAGGTGATGATGTTGTGCCACCAGCAAATCTTGGACAGATCAACTGGGTTGTTGAACAGATGGCAGATGAAGGCATCGCACACATTTCCAGACTAATCGATCGCGGTTTTCACCCCACAGAGGAGGACATCAAGGCATCTCCAGCAGCAGCGAAGCCGTATTTTAGAGAATATAGTCGCCTTTTCAAAGACAGAGGAGTTCTCTATAGAACCGCGACCATTGACGGACAGAGAGTTCAGCAGCTTGTACTGCCAGAAACATTTCGGGATGTGGCATTCCAAGGACTCCATGATGATTCTGGCCATCCTGGGAAGGACAAGACTGTTTGGCTTGCCAAACAAAGGTTTTACTGGCCAGGTCTTGAGAAAAATGTGTGCAGTAAGGTAGAGTCCTGCGGCCGCTGTATCCGTAGGAAAACTCCAGTTAAAGTCGCGGCTGATCTCAAGCCGATCAACACCACGCGGCCAATGCAACTAGTTTGCATGGACTTTCTGAGTCTAGAGAGGTCGAAAGGGGGATATGAGAACATACTTGTCATCACAGACCACTTTACGCGCTTTGCCAAGGCTATTCCCACCAGGAACCAGACGGCGCAGACAACAGCAAAGGCCCTGTATGATAGTTTCATTACTAATTTCTCCTTCCCCGAACAACTGCACAGTGACCAAGGTCGAAACTTCGAGAGCAAAGTCATTAAGGAGCTCTGCAAGATCGCTGGTGTTCGGAAAACTCGAACCACACCTTACCATCCTATGGGTAATGGAAGCGCCGAGCGGTTCAACAGAACTTTACTCCGAATGCTTGGAACCTTGGAAGAGTCTCAGAAGTCAGACTGGAAGTCACATGTTGGTCCTTTAGTGCACGCGTACAACTGCACGAAGAACGATGCTACCGGATATGCCCCTCACTACCTCCTTTTCGGATGGCATCCTCGTCTTTCTGTCGACGCCTTTTTGGGTATTCACCCAGGTGCAGATGACGCCGGTAGTCCAACAGACTACATCGGAAAGCTTAAAGACAGGATGCGCAAGGCATACAGGTTAGCTTCGGAGGCAGCCAGGAAGACTTCTGCAGACAATAAGAGGCTCTATGATCAGAAAGTCCGAGAAAACTTTCTCGTGGAGGGTGATACCGTGCTGGTGCGAAAAGCTCACCATACAGGGAAATCGAAGCTCGCCGATATTTGGGAGGCAATTCCCTATGTTATTATTGACATTCCGATTGCAGATGTTCCGGTGTACAGGATCAGACCTGTTACCGAGAGGGGACCAGTCCGGACTCTGCATAGGAATATGCTTCTTCCCTTCAATAGCATTCCCACAGCAGAAGAAACCGGGTTGACTGAGCAGAAAGCAGGGCCATCTCGCGAGAGAAGAGACAAAAGACTGTCCACGACATCTCCACCTGCTACCGAGTCTGACTCTGACTCGGATACCAGCCAGCCTTATATCATACCTCAACGACGGCGTAGACAGATTCCACAGAGCCCCAGTGACAGCTCGAACTGGCGAAGGGAGACAACTGTTGCGAGCTCGACACCTGCGGTGGACAGCTCATCTTCTAATTACCTCCCTTTAGACCAGGAAACCCAAATTTATATAGAGGATGATCAGCCTTCACAGTCCGAGGCAGTAAATGAGCCGCAGCTGCCCCGCCGTTCGAGCCGGGTTTCAAGACCACCAAACAGATTTGGAGACTGGATCTAAGCGATTTAGTGACTCAGTGCAGTGTAAGTGATAGACAAAATATGTGAAAAGTTTGTGTGTACAGGGATCAGTAGTATTTTCTGTATCCTACAACTAATATCATTTAAATATATGTTATTTTGCAGGACATTGAGAATTAATACGGTGGCCCAGCTTTACCACTGACTTTCAACATCACTGATTTTCAAACTTACTGATTGATTATTGATTACTTTTCAGTCTGTCGTACATACAGTAATTTTCAATCATTCACTAACTTTGCAGGGAAGTTCGCTAGCCGCCTACTTTTTACCTCGTAATTGATTCTAATTATCATCTTTTCATTCTAGGAAATGTCAGGAGCCATTTGTCAAAGCAGGGGAGAATGTAAAAGGGTTAAGTTATTATGTTGTGAATGTACTTCATCTCATGTATATAGTCATGCTATCATGTAAATACCATGGGCGAGTGATAGTGAGATGAATGAGAAAGTTATGAGTGTGAGACCTGTTCACATAACCCCGCCCCTGCATGCTTTTCATAACAAGTTTCCCTCCTAATCTTCTGTGCAGCCGGCACTCTGCTCTAGACCTTGCAAAAGGACAGACCTAAAATATCTTGGGTTCTTTATCCAACCCATGGTTAGATTATCTGCATTATATCGTATCCTGGCTAATTGTACATATCACATAAACATCAAGCAACCCTGACGATATTGTCCTTTATTATTTTCACCGGGTTACATATACGCCCTTTAGGACATGGCACTAAGAAATCTCTCTTTAATGATTAAGAAATTACTAACTTTCCGACAAAACCCGACCGTCAATACTCAAAAAGTAGTACGTTTTTAACGGTACTCGACGAATACGGTTTTTTTGGTACACGCCGAATATGGATTTGTTTCTGTCGACTTATATTAGATAGCCAGATTTCATCCATATCTTTTATAAGTATTAAATAAATCCTACTATGCAGTTTATTTGGTAAAATAACTTTCATTGTATACTTCTTTATTGTCGTTTATGACTTTTGGTGAGTGAGATAGCTTTTCATAAAAGTATGCTGGCCTCATAATAATGGTGAAATAAAAGTAATACAAACCGATTATTAAGCCATATAGAAAAAAATCTTTGAAGTGCTTTAGCATAAAAAGTTAGGTGTGACATTTCATAACATGTTTGGTTGAGTTGGCAATGTGGTTAAGGATTTTGTAAGAAAATAACATACTTTACCCTTGTCGTGATGAATGTTATTATTTGTTTTGTTTTGTTTTTTGTTTTGTTTAAAATTGCTTTAAAATCACAAGACTGAAAGCACTAAATGGCTAAATGGTTGATAGTCTATTTGTTTTTGTAAATTATTTAATAGACAACGCTGACTTAAATAAATCAAACAGGTGATGTAGACTAAGATCAGACTGCACATATATTTTCCGTCTGGCTAACTTCAAACTTAGTAGAAGAGATTATTAGGAGTTGAAGATGTGCAAGACGCACTTTTCTGCCTAATCTTTGATTTAACATTATCACAGGATAGCGTAAAACGTATAAAAAGAAATTAAATAGAACAAAAGTTCTATGCCGTATGTAAAGATAATGTTGGTGAGAAAACTCTGCCCCTATCCAAGCATGCATATAATTGATATTTATTGAATGGGGTTTAATGCATCTTTTAACTGTAGTTCAGTCATATCGCGGCAGGTGGAGCACCTAACAATGGATTCCTGGTATTTCTAACACCAATACTACTACTTCATCCTTTCCTAGCCTCCAGCTGCTATCCCACTTAGGTTAACGATTATCTACCCATTTATGAGAGACAAATGTCGGAAAGGATATTTGTCGCCGCCGCCGGAGATCGAACCCACGACATCCCATGATTGAAAATTAGGAGTGTGACGCGCTACCGACTGCGCTATGACGGCGGCTAAGCATACATATTAATGAGGAAATACATATGTACACATTCTGCTCTCGAATACAGTGTCACAAGAGTGTAAATGAGAGTCAAGATTGTGATCTACATGTTTACACCTGTCAATTCGTAAATGTAGTCAATTTAAAAATTCGAAAGCGTGCTTCAAATTATTTGACATTCGATTATGCCTGTGTTCCAGTTTACCGTTACGTTGACAGAATCAGTGGACCGTCGAATGGGTCGTATAATGCCAATGAAAAATAACCGGTAAGCATTATTCATCGATCGAGCATAAACAATAACTAATATCACTATCGAGCCATTCCACGATATTTTCTAAAATGCATTTGTCCTCAAATAACCGAGATGGAAAAAACCAAAATGAGGGTAGATTCGATCTCATCAATATTCATATATGCAAATAAGCTTTTATAAGGGTAAGGGCAATATCGACCCTTAAGGGTAAGGACAATTTTAAGTCTACGAAACCCGGTACGTTTCGAGAAAAATATCTTATCACTTACCACCATTTGATCTAAAATCCACTCCAGTACACATCGTATAGATGCCTTGTAATTAAAAATGAACGTATGACTTCATGAAGGTCACCTCATTATTATGCAGAATTTCAAAGACAATTAATCAACGAAATTCTCACGAGGCCAAATCTTTAATTTGTGCATTAATTTTAAGGATAAAAAAGGTATGCTATGGACGGAGATCGTGTTATACCTACCCTCGGATTTTATCTTTGCAAATAACTTCTCCCCATCAAGAATTATTCAAGCACTCGTAAAGCCAAAAATACTATTATTTTATAATTAACATTAAAGTAAGGATGTCACATTATTTTCGAGTTCTTGATTCATCAAATTACTTGTACTAATAGCCCCCCATCCTGGGGGGGGGGACAAATGACAGCCAAGTCTAGTTGATTTTAATTTTATTTTACTTTATTCATTTTTTCTACCGCCAAAGTCATCTGAATAAAGTAATTTTACATTAAACGCTTCTTAAACAATAAGAGGTTATACTCATCAACCTTACTAGTTTTTTAAACTCTAGTTTTGTCGTTCATTAGATTGTAACTGAAGTAGGAATTAGATCATTTCAATTTCTATGTAACCTGATTACAAATTTGTTTGTTGTTGTTGCTGCTTGTTTTTATTCTTCCACGTCTTTGTCTTATTAGTACTCTTTATCTTTTCTTTGACAGAAAATTATCCGAGTATTTCTAATGGGTTAGAATTTGTGCGATGATGAAATGAATTTCATAAGTGTCAAAAATTACTAGATTTTCCCATTTTCAAAATGTCTTCCATTCTAAAATGGCCATCAAGAGAGAACATTTTGGTGAGGCCAAGATGAGGGAATGTCTCTATCCTTGATGAATATGTTTAGAGTAATAGATTACAATTTTAAAATTGCCGATATCAAAGGAAACAAAGGTGTGGTTTATATCTTTGACACTTTATGTCGAAATAACATGAAATTGGGTTAATATTTCTGGAACCTTTTTATTTCCATTATCAAGATCACCCACACATATAAAAGATTTTCGAACTTGGGCTTTTATCTCTGACACTCGGCGTTTGTTTTGTGTGTGTGTGTATGTTTTTCTTGTTTGTTTGGTTGGTTTGTTAGATTTAACAATGTTCAACACAACCCATGTATTTTTTTATTATGGTCACCATTTTCAAAATTACCTACATCAAAGACACTATGGATCGGGCCCATATCCCGGGCAGTATAAGGTAAAAGATTACAGTTTTGTTTGTTGTTGTTGCTGCTTGTTTTTATTCTTCCACGTCTTTGTCTTATTAGTATTCTTTATATTTTCTTTGACAGAAAATTATCCGAGTATTTCTAATGGGTTAGAATTTGTGCGATGATGAAATGAATTCCATAAGTGTCAAAAATTACTAGATTTTCCCATTTTCAAAATGTCTTCCATTCTAAAATGGCCATCAAGAGAGAACATTTTGGTGAGGCCAAGATGAGGGAATGTCTCTATCCTTGATGAATATGTTTAGAGCAATAGATTACAATTTTAAAATTGCCGATATCAAAGGAAACAAAGGTGTGGTTTATATCTTTGACACTTTATGTCGAAATAACATGAAATTGGGTTAATATTTCTGGAACCTTTTTATTTCCATTATCAAGATCACCCACACATATAAAAGATTTTCGAACTTGGGCTTTTATCTCTGACACTCGGCGTTTGTTTTGTGTGTGTGTGTTTTTCTTGTTTGTTTAGTTGGTTGGTTAGATTTAGCAATGTTCAACACAACCCATGTATTTTTTTATTATGGTCACCATTTTCAAAATTACCTACATCAAAGACACTATGGATCGGGCCCATATCCCGGGCAGTATAAGGTAAACTTCATGAATTGCTGGGAATGCCCAAGACTACTTAGAGATGTTTTTTAACCAATTTCCACACAACAAAATTTTATACTGGTCCAAATTAAAAGAAGCTGCAAACGATTTTTTTAGTTGATGGAATTTAACATTTCTCGTCTTTTTTTGATAGAAAACATTGTGGATATTGAAGGAATTGCTTGATACTAGCAATTTCTTCATTTTCCACAGTAATTTTTTTCAAAGCTTTTTTTCTTTAATGCGTAAAAAGGATTGTGTTGGTTAAATGAAGATACTATTTTTTTTGTTTTCATTGAGGTATGAACTTAAAAATGTAATCATACTATATGAATAAGCTAAGCGGATTCAAACATTTGTGTGGTTAATGTTTTAGGTCATTCCTCAATGAATACAAAACTACTCTCTTTATTTAATGCAATCAAGCAAATCAACATTTTACTATATTTTAGAAATATTTCTTGTTAGGATCTACCTTCTGCGCAAGCATACAAAATAGTTGCGAGCACTAAATTTGGATTGTGTTAATATGAGATTAAAATCAGCCAATCAAAATCCTTGAATCTTGAAAGACGGAATTAAAATTAAACCATTTATGAAAATCAAAACTGCCACCAGTTTTAAAATATGTTTAGGGCTCCCATATCTTTGCTACTATAGAGCAAAATTCTGTAAATTTTCTGTTTCTTTACAGTCTATCTGTTCGACTTGATAGATGAAAAAACTTGGCTACTTGAGAAGGTTATCATATCTGTGGAGACCAATATCACAATGGAATTAAAGCTATTCTTTCTCTTTTTTAGCTAGCAAAGCGTCAGCTTTGATAGCTTAGTTAACAGCCAAAATTTAAGGTCGTCTCAAAGTTCAACAAGTGAAAACTGCCACTGGATGCTTAACCACTGAATCCGTTATATGCATACGCCATAAAAAGTAGTTCTTGTGTATTTCAGGAATATTGAAAACTCTGCATACAAGTTCATCTCCTATGTATTTTAGCGCACTTGAGCACATCGTGTTCAAATGACTCTGATTAGAGTTTTCAAAGAAGTTGTAGACGACAATTTCAAATTGTTAAGAAGAGTGCTATAGTCACAATACACCTACAAATTATGGTGATGACATTGGCCAAGTTTCCTTTAAATCAAGACAAAAACTTAGGAGGAGTTGCGTTCACAAGGCTGCAATTTCAATAAGCCCCAGATACTAAGTTTTAAGGGGGCATATGTCAGGGAAAATTGATGAACCATAAAATCCTTACTTCATGCAAATCTACAAATATAGGTTATAACATCCGCCAAGTTTCATTTAGATCCTGCCAGAAACTTAGGAGGAGTTGCATTCACGAGGCTGCAATTTCAATAAGCCCCGAAGACTGAGTTTTCAGAGGGCATAATTCTGGCAAAAATCAATGAACCATAAAATCTTAACTTCATGGACATCTACAAAAGGAGGGATTGTGTGGGAATGGGTTAACTCCTGGTTTACTTTTACCTCGTTTCTTTACTATGATAATGCTTGACAAAGAAGATTACTGAACAAAACAATACTTTGCTAGCTTACAGTACTTTTCAGTACTTTCTTGTGATATATATTTCTGGCAAGTTATTTTTCAAAACACCAATGTAATTAGGAGTGATGGAGTGGAACTAATATATATCAACCTTTGGCCTCTTGAACTTTGAGACTCAGACGATTTGTCTCATGCTGATAAATAAACTTATCAAAAGATTTAAAGGCCGCGGCCTAAGCGCAGTGGTAGCGCACTGGATCCTCATTCATTATGTCCAGGGTTCGATTCCCGGTCTCGACAGATATCCTTTCAGACGTTTGTCTCCCACCAATAAACCTAAGTGGGGTGAGCAGCTGGCGGCTCGGAAGGATGCAGTGGTAGTACTTGTGTGAAAATTACAAGGATTACAAGGTTAGGTGCCCC
This sequence comes from Fragum fragum, assembly GCA_946902895.1. Lineage (NCBI taxonomy): Eukaryota > Metazoa > Mollusca > Bivalvia > Cardiida > Cardiidae > Fragum > Fragum fragum. The sequence continues at coordinate 6,735,013 of OX336375.1, read as the reverse complement.
AGCCGCGGCGATATGACTGAAGTACTGATATAATTGGCATCAAATCTCACCCAATCAATCAATCATTAAAAAAATTAAAGATAACTTGGGGTTCGGTTGCGTGAATTTTCGTCGATCGATTGATTGATTGAGTGTGTTTAACGCCACTTTTAACTGTATTTCAGTTATATCGCGGAAGCTTGAGCACCTAACAATTGATTCTTGGTATTTCTCACACAAGTACTACCACTACATCCTTTCCTAGCCCCAAGCTGCTATCCCACTTAGGTTTACGATTATCCACCCATCGGTGACAGACAAATGTTGGAATTTCCCTCTAAATTTGATCTAATTGAAATTATGTTGGTTCTGAGTTTAGAAAGAAGGTCAAAGGTAAAGGTCAGGGGTTGAACGTAATGACAGATGTTTGACCATCAAATCTTCATATCCAATAAATAATTGCACAAAAGATTTTCAGCACATGCTCAAAATTGTTCTAATAAGCCCCTTCAATTACTACAATTATTTTACGATCAACATAGAAGAGAACATCAGATGAACTATATGTTCGATGCCGTGCCGATAAGCAACACCTGGTGCAGCCATCGAGTCGCCAACCAAATATTCTATTTTTTGTTACTGGCCATTAATCTTTGCAAAATAACGCAGATTAAAATCGAAGCGGGACTTCCTGTCGGAGTCGGTAGGCATGGCAAACGAAGTAAATGGGCGGAACCAGTGTTTTGTCAATAAAACTCAAATACATAAATGAAAGAAGCAGAAAGATTATCCTACCTTATTTAATCACAATTTTCTTTATCTCCAAACCGATATAGCGATTGAAGCGTAAAGCTAAGCTATACTGTCAAAAAAGAATGACTCAAATCGACTGAAATACAATGTGTTTAGTTCAGTTTAAACTTATTTATTTTACATCGATTCGGAAACAAGTTCTTTCTACTTAGATTAATCCCTCTCGGTTGTGCTTCCTGGAGAATACACCAGTACCAAAGTGTGGGCCAATGAAAGAACCAAGATTAATAGCCGCTCCCGGGAATCGAACAGGGACCTCTTGATCGGGAAGTAGACGCTCTATCTCTCAACCACGGATATTACATGTACTGTAACCAATCGCAGCTGACAATTAAATAATCGATTGACCAATCAAATTGGTCCTTTGAAACTTAATTGAACATTAAACTTAGACATTGGTCAACATTTCGGAGCATTATTGTTGGTTTGACAACTTAAACGTCTTAAATACAGCTTGAATAAGTTACGACGAGTTCACCAATCAACCCATTTACTTTTTGTACCACGTTTTTAGCCATTTATTTTGAAAAAAAGAACCGCCATTATATATCGGAGTAGAACTTCCGACCGGAGTCAGTGGCCGGGTCCTGTGGGGTCAGTGGCCGGGGTATGTGGAGTTGGTGGCCGGAGTCTGTTAGTTCAGTGACCGGGGTCTGTGGAGTTATTTGCCAGGGTCTGTGGAGTCAGGGGCCGGGGTCTGTAGAGTTATTGGCCTGGGTCTGTGGGGTCAGAGACCGGGGTCTGTAGAGTAAGTGGAGTCAGTGGCCGGGGCCTGTATAGTTTCTTGCCGGGGTCTGTGGAGTCACTGGCCGTGGCCACTGGAGTCAGTGGCCAGGGCAAATAGTTTCAAGTCCTTAGGCAAGTTTGGTCAGTGGCCAGGCCAGTGGAGTCACTGGCCGTGGCCAACAGAGTCAGTGGCCGGAGGCAGAAGAGTCAGTGACCGGAGCCAGTGGAAGCAGTGGCCGGGGCCTGTGGTTCAATGGCCGGAGCCAGTGGAGGCAGTTGCCGGGGCCTGTGGAGTCTGTGACCGGAGTCAGTGGAGTCAGTGGCCGGGGCCTGTGGAGTCTGTGACCGGAGTCAGTGGAGTCAGTGGCCGGGGCCTGTGGAGTCTGTGACCGGAGTCAGTGGAGTCAGTGGCCGGGGCCTGTGGAGTCTGTGACCGGAGCCAGTGGAGTCTGTGACCGGGGCCTGTGGAGTCTGTGACCGGAGCCAGTGGAGTCTGTGACCGGAGTCAGTGGAGTCAGTGGCCGGGGCCTGTGGTTCAATGGCCGGAGCCAGTGGAGTCAGTTGCCGGGGCCAGTGGAGTCAGTGGCCGGGGCCTGTGGAGTCTGTGACCGGAGTCAGTGGAGTCAGTGGCCGGGGCCTGTGGTTCAATGGCCGGAGCCAGTGGAGTCAGTTGCCGGGGCCTGTGGAGTCTGTGACCGGAGCCAGTGGAAGCAGTGGCCGGGGCCTGTGGTTCAATGGCCGGAGCCAGTGGAGTCAGTTGCCAGGGCCTGTGGAGTCTGTGACCGGAGTCAGTGGAGTCAGTGGCTGGGGTCAGTGGTTTCGGTTGCTCTGGCCAGTTTGGTCAATGGCCAGGCCAGTGGAGTCACAACAGAGTCAGAGGCCGGAGGCAGTGGAGTCAGTGGAGGGAGCCAGTGGAGGCAGTTGCCGGGGCCTGTGGAGTCAATGGCCGGAGCCAGTGGAGTCATTGGCCGAGGCCTGTGGAGTCATTGGCCGAGGCCTGTGGAGTCAGTGACCGGAGCCAGTGGAGGCATTTGCCAGGGCCGGGGCTAGTAGGTTCTGTGGCAAGGCCAGTAGAGTCAGTGGCCGTGGCAAACAGAGTAAGTGGCCGGGGCCAATGGGTTCAGTGACCAGGCAAGTGGGGTCACTGGCCGTGGCCAACAGAGTCAGTGGCCGGGGCAAGTGGAGTCAGAGGCCGGGGCCTGTTGAGTATGTGGTTGGGGACAGTGGAGTCATTGGCCGTGGCCAACAGAGTCAGTGGCCGGGGCAAGTGGCGTCAGGTTTCGGAGCCAGTGGAGTCTGTGGCTATGGCAAACAGAGTCAGTGGCCGGGGCTAGTGGAGTCAGTGGTCGGGGTCAGTGGAGTCAGTGGTCGGGAACAGTGGAAACAGTGGTAGGGGCCATAGGAGTCAATGGCCGTGGCCAACAGAGTCAGTGGTCGGGGCCAGTGGCGTCAGTGGTCGGGGCCAACAGAGTCAGTAGCCGGGGTCAGTATAGTCAGTGGACAGGGCCATTTGAGTCAGTTGCCGGGGCCAGTGAAGTCAGTGGTCTGGGCCAGTTGATTCAGTGGCCGTGCCAGTGGAGTCAATGGCCGGTCCTGTGGAGTCAGTGGTCGGGGCCAGTGGAATTCATGGCCGGGGCCAGTGGAGTCAGTTGCCGGGGCCAGTGGAGCCAGTTGCCGGGGCCAGTGGAGTCAGTGACAGGGGCCTGTGATCCGTTTATTTACGCGTAAACCCATTCTCACACAACGGCGCTTCTTGACGCCCGAAGAAATGGCTTTGGAAAGTACTTTCTTCATTATTCATCATGTTTCACACCGCAGAAGTGAAAAGAAAACCAAAATTTCACCAACTTAAAGTTGTAGTCTGCAACATCTTTGAATTTGGACAAATCTAAATTTTAACAGGTTGAAAGGGAGCCGTCGGTTTGGAATTTCTCTACACAAAGAATTTATCTATTTTTTAGTTTAGTTTATCGAAAACGGGCCTTCTGAGTGGTCGAAAAAATATTCACATCTCAACGAACACATTTTTTGTATGTTTCCGCACAAAAAAGTTCCATACAAAAACGTATCAAAATTTTTACAGTTTTTGCTTTTTTCGCTCGAAGCTATTAAATCATAAGAAATAAAGGGATTTTTTTTGTCATGGATGTATGAACAGAAAAACCTAATCACACTTATGTATCCGCGAAATATTCTCTTTATAAAAGCCATTGTGTAAAATGAAGAAATTGCTTGCGGCAAATAATTGATAAGCTGTAGTTACAAAGTTCACTTCACAAGACCAACAAAAATGGGAAACATAACTGTCGGGGTTCAAAATTCACCTTAGATCTAAATGAATTATTTCATTGGTCATCGGCTTTCAATTCATTTCGGCGATCTGTGAATTTTTGAGTTTAAAAGCAAAGACCGTAAAGCTCCAAGAAATGGAGCCCTAATTTGAAAAAAAAATCACCTAGGTTAAGATCAAGTAGTAGTTCTTGTGCAGAGTTTTTGTTCAAGATAATGGCTCCGATAAGATATGTATTAACCCTTGTCATGCTGATACCAGAATATTGTTGGTTTGACAATGGCTTCGGCAGGTGTATAGACTAAGATCAGCCGATACAGGCATCCAGTCTAAATTAAGTCTACACTACCTGCTTGTTTTGATGTGTTGAGAAGAAAAATGAATATACCAACGATCTAATAATGTCAAAGTTTTAAAATATAATAAATTAGAGGATAAATATCCAGTAGGACAGGGCTCAAGTAAGTGTGAACCTCATATGTAATGAGAAATTGTTTCTAGCTAGCAAAGCGTCAGCTTTGATAGCTTAAGTTAACAGACACAATTTTGAGGTCGCCTCAAAGTTCAACGAGTGCAAACTGCCACTAGAGGCTTAACCATTAAATCCGTTAAATGCCTACGCCATAAAACTAGTTCTTAGGTATTTTTAGCTCACGTCAGTACATCGTGTTTCAATCGACTCTGATCAGAGTCTTCACAGAAGATGCAGACGACAAATTCAAATTGTTGAAAATAATGAAATATTTATCTCTTTGGGTAGAAAACAATGTAGAAAATGAAGAAATTGCTTGTAACAAGCAATTACTTCATTTTCCACAGTGTTTTTCAAAACTATTTAATAGGATTGTATGGGAATTTGTTAACTCCTTAGTTACTTTTACCTCGTTCCTTTATCATGATAACGTTTGACAAAGAAGATTACTGCACAACGCTTTGCTAGCTTACAGTACTTTTCAGTACGTTGATTACACTGGTTTAGGGTTTATTTTTGTCAATGAGTGCGTGTCCGATATTTTCTTACCAATTATCCGAAAGACGGATCGCCGTTTAGGTCGCCAACCATCTATCATACTTTTATTAAGCTGGAATGCGGAGCAATTCCAACTTAGATTTAACAAAATTAACACAAGACAATTTCATTTCGGGTTTCTTGATAACACATATCACGTGATCACTTAGATATGAATACAATCGGGTTACTTCTCATCTCAACTTGCCACGGACAATCAGCTAGTTGTAGCCGAGGACAATAATATGGCACATGTAAAGGATGATATAAAAATTCGTTTAGAGACTTCTAAACATGCTTTAGTTTGTTTTAAATTATTCAAAAATAAGATAATATCAGCGTAGTAAATTTGTTATTTGTGATTTGCCGTCCCGTGTTTGGTAATCACGTGATCTCAAGTGACATGCGGTAGTCATGTGACCATAGACATGCAATGTTTACAAATATCGCTCAGGTCGCAAATGCATTTTACAATTATCACGCCGCCCAGTGCTTTAAAACATTCTAGAGCGATTAAGGGGGATCATAAGCATCAAGCAAACATGATTATTGTGGGATTTACAGCTTTTACTCAATAAAAATCAAATAGATGCAAAACGAAAGGAGAAGATTTTGAAAATTAGAATGTAAACGTATCAATTTCAGGTTTCTATTTATTTACTAAATAATTACGCTTTATTATGTCGTTATTTACAAGTTTAAATCAATAATAACACATTAAACCTTTTAGTGTCATGTTGCTTTCAGCTTGGTCCTTTTTGCTGAAGATTTTTTACGGTTCTAAAGCCGAATAACGAATGAGGAAATCGCGCGACTACAGGGCGCCGAAGATAATCTGATATTATTTCATCATATTATAGGAATTTTTAGGAAAAGGGCAAAACTACCATGTGTAAACAATAACGTAACAATAACGTTAACGTCCTTTTTTTTCTTTTGAATTTTACTCACAACGCTTTAAATATTCCTAAGTCCAAACCGGTTTTTTAAATTGATCACCCTGAACAAGTTTCCGAACATTTCCGCAAATTTCCACGTATACCTATAAACATGAAGTCAAATTCTACGTGAGTTTAGTATGGCCGTTACAGAATTGGCCGAGTTGATGGTCAAATAATAATCGAGGTCATTGATTTCTTACTGTAGAAGCTGTTATTCTCTGTTTTCAAGATTCTAAAAGTAGTTCACGTATTACAGTTGATCAAAAGGAGAATGTTATGCTTGAAAATTCTAATTTTGCTGTGCATGACACGAGCTTATAACTCATTCCAACATGATAAAATTTTAGACAAGTCCAAATTCGAAGAAGTAGCAGACGACAAATATAAGTTGATGAAATCTTTTTGAACAGAAAACATTGTGAATAATGAAGAAATTGCTTGTGACAAGCAATTTCTTCATTTCCACATTATTTTCCAAAGCTTTCATAATGAGGGTCTAAAAAGCGTCAATGTCTGGGAATGGGTTAAGACAGTGCTAGTTTTTTATTTCTGTATATGGATTTATGTTTTTGTGCGATATTCACGCACATATGTACACGAATGAGAATGCTGGTTTAAATTAAAGGAACCCTTTTCACAACCTGTTTATGAAATCTTGATTTGAGAAAACACGTGTACTATGTAGGACAGGGCCTTTAACTCTAAGAGAAATCGTTCAATAATTCTCAGGTGGAAACCAAGAACCATTTCTGTCATTTTTAGCTAAAACTGTCATGTGGTTTGTTAGAAAATGTCATTTGAAGAAAACGTGGACACACGATTCACGATGCACGAGGAATGTCGGATGCCGAACAGAGGATCACTCAAAATATCTAACTTCGTTAATTTTTTTAGCTAGCAAAGCGTTAGCTTTGATAGCTTTAGTTTAAAGACAAAATGTTGAGGTCGTCTCAAAGTTCAACGAGTGCAAACTGTCACTGAAGGCTTGACCACTAAAAACGTTAAGTACCTACGCCCATAAGAACAAGAACCATTTCTGTCAAATTTGGCTAAAACTGTCATGTGGTTTAGTAAAATGTCATTTGAAAACAAGTTGACACACTGTTCACCCCGCACGAGAGAAGTCGGACGCCGAATAGGGGAGTTCTAACACTATCTAACCTCGTCTATTTTTTTAGCTAGCAAAGCGTCAGCTTTGATAGCTTGAGTTAAAAGACAAAATGTTGAGGTCGTCTCAAAGTTCAACGAGTGCAAACTGTCATCGGAGGCTTGACAACCAAATACGTTAAATATCTACGCAAATAAAAGTAGTTCTTATGTGTTCTGCCTGGCTTATTTTAAGACACTTAGATAGATTTGTAGTGTCAGGCACGAAAATAATTTGGAAGGAACATATACTGCATGTTAGGGCGACAACCTCATCGTCGATCTAAAGGCCCCGGGATATTTCGAACATCGATCAACTATTCAAGACTTGGACTTGAACAGAATCATAGGATAGACAGTTTGTGATCACTCAGTCTCCTAACTTGAGCGTACAAAATCAGCTCATGCGGGTTAGGTATGAGTGTCTGTCACTTTAGCTGCAACATCATCAATATTCGAGGTCTGGTATAATTTTGGACGTTACGGAAAATTATGCATTTGTTGAGTAAGTCAGTGATAAAACTGATATTCAGATTCGTTATTGTTTCAAAACTAGTTGTTAACAAAACGTTTATTTTGTTCTCATAGTTATGAACAGTAATTTTCTCTATTTTACTGTTTTTGAATTGATTTTTAGCCTTAAGAAGTTAAACGGTAGGTCTACGTGCATTTCTCCCCCTCACACATACATCGTTCGCCATTATTTCAATAGAAAAATTATGAAATATATAGCTCATGTTTTGAAAACTTATTACAGTTGATTTTTTATGTAGAGGATTTAGTCAAAGGCTTTCTTTATTTAGGATGTGAAATTAGCAATCTTATGAATATTACCAAGGAGTGTCCCGGCCCTTTGGAAAAAAAGTGGTTCGTGATTTTCGGAGTGAAAGATGATATTAGCACTTGTGGTGATATCAGAATTTATTACACTGGGATATCCTAAGGTTTCACAGCTAGGAATATAATAAACAATTTTTCCAAGGACGATCACATAGATATGCCACATTAACCCGTTCCTGTTTTGCAAAATTTTAGACCTTTCCAAAGACAAAGGTTTTGCAGACGAAAATTCAAAGTGGATTTAATTTGAAAAACAACCATTCAGTAGGGTAGAAAATATTGTGAATAAAGAAGAAATTGCTTGAAGCAATTTCTTCTTCTTCTACAATGTTTTCTCAATTATTAAATTACGGGGTTGTTAAAGTCAATAATTGAACAGGAAAGGGTGAAGACTCTTACTCACTCCCTCCTAGACTTGGAAGGCTTATGTATGGCCCCAAGTGGCAGCAATTTCAGGAGTCATTGCTACACGGTGACAACATAGATTAATTGCTCTTCGGGAATATACCTAGAGCGTTTCCTGTGGTGCGGACTGGTTCATCTTGTAATTTTGTCCAAATTGAGCCATTGTATGACATTTCCACCAAAAGCCCGGTTCGTCGGACACGCTCGTTATACTCCAACTGGAAATTCCACTTCGAAATTAAACGGTGTTATTTTGCAAAATATCCGACCAGTAACATGTAACAAAATACATTGGTTGGTTTTTTCGACCTTAACGTCGTAACTACGGCTTGAAGAAACTGTATTTACGACGTTTAAGTCACCAAACCATTAGAAATGCTTCACATAAATGGCGACTCATGTTGAATTTCATTTCCTGTATAAATGAATAATTTGATTGGTCAAGTTTTCTTTTACTAATGGCTGCGATTGGTCAATTGGCTGATCATATAATCAAGTAGAATTGACTCAAGAGAGCCTAATTTCTGCTTTGAAAAACAACAATGACAACAACAACTACAATAATAAAACCTTTACACTGCACATCGGCAGAAAAAGGAATAGAGCCATTTTCATAAGTTATAAACAATGTTTGCTTTAATTCTTTAATCTATACGGTATTAATTGTGTACAAAAATCTGAGGTTACGTAGAAAATGGTTTATTTTTATTAGAAAATCTTACACTGGTTCTATGTTTATTATACCCCCCAAAACGAAGTTATGGGGGTATACTGGAATCAGGTTGTCCGTCCGTCCGTCCGTCTGTCCGTCCGTCCGTCTGTCCGTGGACATAATTTTGTGTCCTCTTCTCCTCCCACATTTTTTGACCAATTTTGCTGAAATTTTATCAGGTTGTTTCCTATCATATGAAGTTGTGCACCTGCAATTTTCATCTTGATCCAGTCGTTAGTTTCAGAGTTATGCCATTTTGAACTTTTTAATGGGGGGGGGGAGTAGTCAAAATTTAAAATTGCAAAACTCAGTAACCATAAGGAGAGTTACCAAATTTGGTAAGTAACATCATCTTGTTGACCTTTACAAAATATCGAACGGTTTATTTCCTGAGGTCAAATTTGACCCCGCCCCCCGGGGGTCAAAAATTTAACATAGGCTCATATTGACTTTTCGTTGATATAATTTTGTGTCATCATCTCCTCACACAGTTTTCTTTAACATAGGCTCATATTAACCAACCTTTCCTAATCAGTCAACTCTAGCAACAAACACAAAATCAGAAAGAGGTGGAGGGTTGGCAATGTTCATCCACCATGACATGCATGTGATTAACCAGCTTCAAATTCCATTCCTTCATAGAAAAGCCTTTTTAGCGGTGTGTGTGTGGGGGGGGGTATTCTCGTCAGCCCTTGAGGGCGACAGCTCTAGTTTAGATCTGATAAATCTGACTGACTTTCACACTGTTTTTGGCCAAAAGCCCACTTGATGGTGTTTTTTATATGTTTTCTATATTTGTCTTGGTGATTCATTCTTTTACGCTGTTCACACATTGCTCTTTGATACACTGTCTTATATGGAACAGAGTAATACTCATCTTTTTGTTTCAACATTTCTGCATAGAGCTCCTCTGATTCCGATTTTTCATATAGTCTGCCTACTCTTTAATAGATTTAAAATCTTCCGTATAAATAAAAGTTCCTTTTGGTAGTAAACGATTGGCATCATTGTTACGTCCACCCCGAACCACCATAATACTGTCATAGTTATTGTTACGAAACAGTTTTTCTGTAAAATATTGGTTGCACAACGCATTCTCAAAAGCAAGATAAAATTTGTAGCCATTTATTTGATATGATCAAAACAGTTACCAGATTCGTGCTTAAAACGTTTTCCACATCGCCATGGTTTTCCACACCTTCCATAGGAATCAAGGTCAATAAATGTCTTTCGTGTGTTTACGAAAGTGACTCTCATCGAGCGAGTTCGACAATGGGAATGAACTATGAGAGCAGATTTGGTGTTCTTTTTTAATAGTTTACTGCAGTCTTTAAAAGTAGTTTTGTTAGTGTTTTTTCGAACTTACCCGTAAGGTAGGTGTATATCTGTATTAGTTTTATCATATGTCATAGTCCAATTGTAGCCCGACACCCAGTCACCAATTTTCCAGCACCCACCAGTATCGTTAAATGATATTGGGGCTTCATGAGCAAAGAATGTCAATATTTGTCCTGGTCTACGCTTAAAAGAGTAGTTTGGTTTCACGTAACTTCCATCAAAAATGACTGCATCACTAAAATTAACATGCTGACGTCCAAACCAAATCTGACAATTGGAGTTTGCACTCGAGCTAAAGCCAGAGTGTATAGCATCATTGTAATACGCGATGTCGTTAGGTATATTATACCAGGGGATGTTGAAAATGCGATCCTGAAATTCAATGTCAAGAAAATTCAGTTAATCATATAGTCGAAGAAATAAGTGATCGGGTCGGATCAATCATTGATTTTTTTAGAAATGAAGAAAATATGTTTGTTTTCATTGAGGTATGAACTTAAAAACTTAATCACTCTGTATAAATGGGCGATTCATACAATAGTGCAACTAAGTTTTTAGGTTCATGTCTCAATGAAAACAAAATTATTTTTCTTCATCTCTTACGATTTAATGCCATCAAGCAAATCCATGCAAAAATCCCCACTAGTTTTGAGTAAAAACTGCTTTGTGCGCATACACAAAAAATAATTATTCGTGAAAGTAGAGAAAAAAAGACTAGTCTTTCAAAACGAAGTTCATAATAAGCCCATTCACGAATTTTACATATGGCTTATATAACGAAATTTAAAACTCTTCTTCTCCCAAACTAAAAGGCATTGATATTTAGTATGTAGCATAATCTGGTTTACTTTTATTTGTTTTTTTGTGCTCTTTGGACTCCGGTGACCGATAAGGCCCTATTGGCCTCTTGTTGCTTTGTGGAATGTATATATATATATTACTAAATATACTTATAGGTATATAATAAACGAGTGTTATCACTAGAGAGTAAAATAAATGAAACTTATAAACGTTTTATCTGAGATTGAAGCAAGACGTAAGTTTGAAACCCAAACTGTGGGCGAAATTACAGCAAAACGCCAAAGATATGACACGAAATGGAACAGCTACTAACAGAAGAAAATGGTTATTTGCAGAGAGTTCAAGTATATAATCGAGATCGGCTAGAGATAATCTCCTTTTAACAATTTTGATGGGTATTCTCTTAAAGATAGATGGCAAGCCTAAGTTAGATGTCCAGCTAGAAGCTCAGAAAGGATGTAGTGGTAGTACTGATGTGAGAAATACCACGATTCCATGATTAGGTGCTCCACATGTCGCTATATGACTGAACTACTGTAAAAAGTGCCGTTAAAACCGACCCAATAAATGAATCTTAAAGATAGATATAAAAAACAAAAGACAAAAACAAACAAAAAAATACCCATTGTGTAATGTCCATAAAAACTGGTGGAAGCCAGTGACATATTTGAAAGGTCATGGCCACTTAAGCCATTCTCACACGGTGATGCATTTTGACTCCCCCCAACTCCAAGAAAAATTAGTGGGAAACATTGTGTAAATTGTCATAAGCAACTCATTTCAATTTGGACCAGTCAAAATTTTGCCGTCTGTTAATGGGTTAAACGGAATAATCGGTGCGACCAACAAATAACGTATCCAGCCGATGAATTCTAGTTTTATGTAGCTAATACTTTGCCGACTTATAAGCTGCTGTCATAGTGCCATTGTAAGCGCATCATCCTCCCATTCAAGAGGTCCCGGGTTAACTCCCGGACGGCGGCAGATATTCCACAAATGAGTTGATAATCGTAAGCCTATGTGGGATGAGCTGCTGCAGACTTGAAAGGAAGTCCTGGTAGTAATGGTGAGTAAAATACCAGGAATCTATGGTCAGGTGCTCCAGCCGCCGAAACATTGGGCTGAAATCAGTGATAAAAATGGCTTCAACCCAGTACAAACAATCAATCAATTTTTGACTTGTATTGTGTCTCACGTGATTTTTAGCTGAGGTGTTTTCGTAGAAAACCCGAGTTATTGCTATAGCCTTTGTATCTTCGTTTTTGTTGTTGTGGTTGTAGTTGTCATGCAACTTTGAAATTTTGTGATATTTCTTGTATTACTAAAGGCATTCACTTGAAATTTGGTACACATATTCACAATCAAGGGGGATAACTCTAGATACATTCTGTCCCAATTTTGCCCCTTATTCGACTTAGATTATTTAATAACTATCCAGTACCCTACTGCTTAGCAAGCAAAGGCATCATTTGCGGTGCTCTTGTTTTTCTTCTTTTATTTCTTTCTTTCGAAAGGCTAATGGGCTATTGTTTGGTAAAGTGACCGTTGTTTATGTGTGTATCTATCCGTCCGTAAAATGAAAAAAGAAAATGAAAATAAATCTTATATCTAGAACATATCTTTACGATCGCTCAATATAACCATTTTCCCTGAGGAACATTATTGTGATATTAAATGATGGGTATTTATCAAATTTGGATGATCCTAAGTTGATCTTCAGACTACACAAAACTATTGTGATCAGATGAAAACACAGAGTCGTTATGGTCAGAGGTCATTCTCTATATTTTGTATAGGGTTGTAACTATACATGAATAATTAAATGTATCGGGAAAATGATAGTCACAATTTCAAAATAGTATTAACTATCGCGACAGTTTGTTCATTATTGGTTGTTTTGATAGTACATTTACATAGCTTACTTACTCGGTATAAAAATGTTTGTTAATGTCTATTTAGATCGAAAATCAAACGTAAAAGCAAATTTAAACAAAAAAATGATATACCAAAGGGATTATGCTTTCATTCTTAAATATTAGTTGAATATTAATTATATTGAATATTAGTTGAAAAGTTGTGGTAAATTTAGTCACACCAATACTACCACTACATCCTTTCCTAGCCTCCAGCTGCTATCCCGCTTGGGTTTACGATTATCCACCCATTGGTGAGAGACAAATGTCGGAAAGGATATGTGCCGCCGCCGGGGACCGAACCCATGGCATCCCATGATTGAAGATAAGGAGACTGGCGGGCTACTGACTGCACTATGACGGCGGCCCAACTACATATAGAACAGAATGTTTCTATATAGAAATAAGTTTCTGTATGTGAGTAACCTTATCATTCTCTTCCAGTCATTACCATTAGATTCAGGTCTGCGGAGCGAATCAGTTTTTATAGAGCCTCTAGTTTTGTTGCGATGTGTTTAAAAACGTGAATGAATGTGAAATTGGCCACAACAATAGACTTGTATTAAGCACAATTATGTTTTGTTTTGATTTTGTGAAGAATGGAATGCAGTTCGATTTAAACAAGAAGTTGATTAATAATATTTTGTGTAATATATTCTGATAAAAAAAAAATCCTCTAAAACTGAGCAAACTCAGATTTGTCCATGTCTAGTGTGTGTAGATTTTATGCCAAGCTTTGAAAAGATGGGAGTATATAGGTTAAGAAATGTTTTCTTTTATCTATTTGTGTATTAAAATCGTACTATATAAACTTAATCAATTTAAAAACATTTTCCTGTGATTTCAAAATATCTAAGGTAAATTGTAAGCTTAGCTGTTTTCGGTGAAAACCTGAGGTATCGCTATTGCCTTTGTGTTGTAGTCCTGGTTGTCGTCGTTCGAAAACTTTGACATTTTGTGAATATCTCTAGTATTACTCTTGATTGATTGATTGAATGGGGTTTAACGCCGCTCTTAACAGTATTTCAGTCATATCGCGGCGGCTGGAGCACCTAACAATAGATTCCTGGTATTTCTCACACCAGTACTACCACTACATCCTTTCCTAGCCTCCAGCTGCTATCTCACTTAGGTTTACGATTATCCACCCATTGGTGAGAGACAATTGTCGGAAAGAATGTTTGCCGCAGCCGGGGATCGAACCCATGACACCCATGATTGAAGATTAGGAGTCTGGCGCGCTGCCGACTGCGCTATGGCGGCGGCCTCTAGTATTACTAAAGGCATTCTAATGGGACTTTGAATACATTTTCGCTATCAAAAGAAAAACCTATGCTATCATGGGCGATAATTCTTTTTTTTTCTAATTATACACCTCTTTACTCCCGTCCGGTTTCTGTCAACAATTTCTTTAAACTACATCTCCTTACCACTTTGCTAATTTCTACCAAATTTTCAGGAAAGTTCCCCCCTTTCAAATTAGTGAGAAAAAAATGAAATTGGTGAAAAATGTTGAATTTCTGAGAAAATCTATAAAATTCTGCATAAGATAAACCAGGACCCTTATAACATTGGTATTTGGCCTATAATGAGCTCATAGACCTTTATAAAAATAACTAAAATCATTACTGTTGGACAAAATGGTTGAATGTGTGAAAACCTCTTTTTACGGGGTGCTTAGACAGGCCGCGGTTATAAAGCTTTTTGTCGGAAGAGCGATCCAAGGCCAACGGTCCTCTTGTTATGTATAGTTTTAAGCTCCAAAAGCGGCTAGAAAATAACCACCGCTTTGTCTTTCTATTCATAGTTTAATCTGTGATTCGTCCAGCAGAAACAATTCATAATTATCCCTGGATCATTTATCATAGAACCATTCAAATGAACTCCTATTATAATGCGACATTGCAATTTCCCGTTGTGTGTGTGTATGTGTATCAAAATAGGAAGTGGCTAGCCGTACCACAAGAATACAGTAAAATTTCTGATAATCTACCACTTTGGGTTCGCATATCGATCCTTATTTATCTAATTTTACGCGTTTCAGTACTTCCTCGGTCAGGAAGAGAAAGAAAACGAAAATACGTACAATTTTAGTATCTGCAACAATAACTATAACAATAAATCTGATCTATTATTTCTCAGTTTCTGCAATTATCGACCTAATTAATGACCTTACTGTACTGTACGGCTAGCCACTTCCATCATTATAATTACATGTACTAAGCTAGGAATCAATGGTAGGGTGCTCCAGACACTGCGATATGGCCGAAATACTACTAAAAGTTGCGTTCAAACTGATTCATTCAAAACAGCAAACAAAAAATAAACATGTCATTTGTCCGCCTACGGTGTAAGTTGATCACACTCTGTACCCTGTTCAAGATTAGCAGAATGGGAACTTATCTCTCGTCATTTTTATGGAGCATGTTAAATTCTCAATAAACGACTAAGCGCAACGACTACAATATGTAAGGCGAAAAAGTGCCATCTGGGAACCCTGTCTACAAAACATTTGAACAAAAGTTTTATCAACAGGCCAAGCCGCCATCATAGCGTAGTTGGTAGCGGCCTCCCAATAATGGGGTCCCGGGTTCGATCCCCGACGAGGGCACAATCCTTTCCGACATTTGTCTCCCACGAATGGGTTTCCATTATCGTAAACCTATGTTGGATGAGATGGAATGGATGCCGTGGAAGTACTAATGAGATAAATATCAGGAATCCGTGTTTGGGTTCTTCAGCTGACTGAAACTAATTAATAGATTTCAACAACTAATTCACTCGAATGATCAGAGGATGACGGCCCCCAGCAGGCGGGGGGATAGAAATCGCTGGCTGCCGTCCTGTAGAGTGGTAAGACCCCACCAAATGGGCCCGCCTGTTTGCCGTGGGTGGAGACTCGTAAAGCCGGAAAAGTGGGTCCTGATAGTTGAGAGAAGCCCAGGGATCTCCAGCTTCTCAACACGCTGCTTTGGCCTCGGCTTCGGTAAAACGGGAGCCTGGATGGGCCCGGTCTAGGCAATCGGCTGGTCGTTTTAGACTAGGGCATGGACTACTATTATAATATGATATTTAACTATCAATGTATTCATAGTCATTTTTGTTTTTTTACACATCTATCTTTACTAAGTTATAATATATCCGATAGTATTGCAAACGCTATGTCATGCATTGTACCCTTCTGAAGTACAAGTGTTTATTTGCCCATGTCATACCATTTTTCGTATTTTAATTGTATTTTATTTCTGGTCTATATAGGCTTATGGGCTAATTTGGTGGTTCGGGTTTTTTGGTCGGGTATGGGTTTGCACGGCGTGACTCTCATTTGGGGAAGTGTCCATGTTCTCCTTTATCGGGCCTTGGAACTTGGACTGCCCGAGTATATCATCTGGGTAGCCTTGGCTTAGGGAGCTGGATCGCCGTTCCTGTTTAGCCCCCTTGTAGGACTCCATGGAGGGTGGGGCCCAAAGATGACGAAAATTTTAAACTATAATATGGATCCCCTAAACAAAAAACGAAAAGGCGATGCTCAAATGGACTCCGATATTGGCGAAGGATTTGTTAGCTCTTCTGGTCATTTCAACAAATTTATGGTCATCAAGTCAAAAGAACCAAATTTTCCAATTTCAAAACTTTCTCCGTTTGTTATTGAAAAGCAATTAAAATCTATCCTAGGTACTCCGAAATCTGTAAAATCTTTAAAAGATGGTAATTTATTTGTTGAAGTCAATTTAAATGCTCAGGCTGAAAATCTGTTAAAAACTGAATTATTTTTTGGACATGAAGTCAAGGTTTATGCTCATGAGACCCTGAATAAATCTAGGGGAATCATCCGTTGTAGAGAGCTAGCTGGTTGCTCTGAAGCCGAGATTGTCGAAGGTCTAGAAAGTCAAGGAGTAACTGCAGTTAAACGTATCTCTGTTACTAGAAATGGAAAGAAAGTTAACACAAACACTTTCATTTTGACATTTGATGTTCCCATTTTGCCTCGACGAATAAAAGTCGGGTTTAATGTGGTAAACGTAGATGTTTATGTTCCAAATCCTCTGAGATGCTATTTTTGTCAGAGGTTTGGACATCATGAAGACAAATGCAATAATGATATGGTTTGTGTTAAATGTGGTGATGTAAATCCAAATCATTTCGATCACTCCTGTCGGAACGAAGTAAAATGTGCTAACTGTGGAAAAGGTCACCCAGCAAATTCAAAGGACTGTGAATTCTGGAAAAAGGAGAAAGAAATTCAAAGAATTAAATGCGTAGAAAATGTATCCTTTTTTGAAGCCCGTAAAATTTTTGAATTAAGAACAAAAGCCAATCTGCCCTCCAGTTACTCCAATATTACAAAAAGCAACATGGAATGTCAAAACTGTAAAACTTTACACGAAAAACTCAGCATTCTTTTCCCTGATAAGAAGCATGAGATTGACAAATTATTCCCTAAATTCACAGTAGCCTTAACTTCTAGTACTTCAAATCAAATTAAGAAAACACAGTCTCTTTCCCTCCAAACAAACAAAACTCCTGAAGCTATATTGGAATCAAATACTGTTAATCTATCTTCCTCTTCTAAAAATGAAACTTCGCCTTCAGTCTCGATAGAGGCTTCTAGCAATAAAACTTCATCTGTATCTACCGCTTCAAAGTCTAGACCTCAAGACACAAAAAATATATCTATTTCTGAAATGGATAGAATAGAATCTTTAGATAAAGTTGAGATGGTAAAACGTAAAAAGGCCAAAATGCAGCAAGAGAAATTAAATCGTCCAGCTAGTAAAGTATCCGAGGATAATGATACAAGCTCGTTTGTCAAACCCCCTAGGAGCAGAACTTCTTCTCCTAGGGCGACATCATCTAATCGCCAGCCAAAGGGACCCGAGGATCCTGTTAAACAATACAACCGCTACCACTGTCTTGAAGAAGACATGGTAACGGAAGACAAAGAGGATGCAGATTCTTCCAAAGAGAATAAGCGAGGCAAGAATATAATAGATCTTTCACACATAAACAAATAATTTTCATACTTCCAATACTAATTAGTATATTTCTCCCCCTTAATATAACTATGGCGAACAAAATCATTCAATGGAATTGTCGCAGCATCAAAGCTAATTATGAAGAAATGAATGTATTAGTTTCTAATGAAAAGCCAGTTGCAATCTGTTTGCAAGAGACCTTTTTAAAAGATACTGACAAATTCTCTTTAAAGTATCACACTTGCTATTGTAAAAATTTTGAAGGTATTGAGAAAGCTTCGGACGGTGTCGGAATCCTTGTTAACAACTGTGTTCCTCACCGCACTATTCCTCTTAATACTACGCTACAAGCTGTTGCCGTTAGCGTATCTGTTAATAAAACAGTAACATTGTGTTCAATCCATCTCTCACCTAGTTCTCCTATCAGTCGTAGGAAACTAGACGATCTTGTCGAACAATTACCCAAGCCTTATATATTAATGGGAGATTTTAATTCTCACCACACGCTTTGGGGATGTTCCCATACAGACAACAAAGGTCGTATTATTGAAGATTTCATATCAAATATCTTGTTTTATTGAATGATAAATCTTCCACTTATCATCATCCAGCAACTGGTTCATATTCTTCACTGGATTTAACTATTTGCACTCCAGACATTTTTCCGACTTTTAGCTGGAAAGTTGACTCTGATCTTCATGGTAGTGACCATTTTCCTATTCATATATCTGAATTAGGACCATCTGTCCAGGAGCGCCCTAGGCGTTGGAAACTCCAAAAAGCTAATTGGAAACTTTTTAAAACCACATGTGAGCAGTCAATAAATCCAGAAGCCTTTGATGAATGTGAAAACTCTGCAGAACTATTTACATCTTTACTTTATTCTGCTGCAGAAAAAGCCATTCCACAAACATCGCCTGATCCTAAAAACCCAAACAAGCCATGGTTTCATGACGATTGTAAAAATGCTATAGCTGATAGAAAATCTGCCCTAAGAGCATTTGGCCTCAGGCCGACGAAGGAAAATCTTTACAAGTTTAAAATTGCACGTGCGAAAGCTCGTAGAACTATCAAATAAAGTAAACGTTCGTCTTGGAGGCAGTATGTTTCTAGATTGAATTCAGGATCATCTGTCAAAGAGACTTGGGATATGGTACGGAAAATCAGTGGGAAGAACACATCACTTAGTATTGGTCACCTTAAAACGGATTACAATAAATCAGTTTCTTCCAAACATGACAATGCAAATGTACTAGCAGATACATTTGCCAAGAAGTCCTCCTCTTCTAACTATTCACACACCTTTCAAAAATTTCAATGTGAAAAAGAAAAGTCCAAGCTTAATTTTAGTTCCAGGAACCTGGAACACTACAATAGAGATTTTTCCATCAAAGAGTTGAAGAAAGCTTTTAAAAAGTGTCATGATACTGCTGTGGGTTCTGATAATATTCATTATCAGTTCCTCAAACGGTTACCATCTCGCTCCCTTCACTGTTTACTTGAAATTTATAATCAGGTTTGGAAAACTGGAATAATCCCAGCCCCTTAGCGAGAAGCTATTGTGATTCCTATACCTAAAAAAGGTAAAGATTCTACAAACCCTTCAAACTATCGTCCTATAGCCTTAACAAGTTGTATTTGCAAAACCGTGGAAAGAATGGTAAATGATCGTCTTGTTTGGTTTTTAGAAAAAAAACTGATTACGTCAGTCCAAAGTGGCTTTCGTAAACAGAGAAGCACTCTTGATCATCTTGTCCGCTTCGAGACTTTTATTCGAGAAGCTTTTATAAAGAAAGAACTTGTTGTTTCTGTCTTTTTCGATCTTGAAAGTGCTTATGATACCACTTGGAAGTATGGAATTATGAATGACCTCTTTGATTTCGGTATTCGAGGTCGCCTTGCTTAATTCATTTCTGCATTTTTAGACGAACGTCAGTTTAGAGTCAGGGTGGGAGATACTTTTTCAGATCCCAATGAACAAGAAATGGGAGTGCCCCAAGGATGTATTTTGTCCGTGACACTATCTAGTGTCAAAATAAACAACATTGTCAAAACTGTCTGTCCTGGCGTGGAATGTTTTCTTTCAAAAATGTATGCACTTTTGTAAGTCAAGAAAACTGCACCCTGATCCCGAACTTAAACTTGACGGAGTGCCCATTGAATTCGTTCCAGAGTTCAAATTTTTAGGGCTTCTCTTTGACTCTAAACTCTCGTTTCCTCCTCATATTGATTATTTGAGCAATAAGTGCCAAAAAGCTCTAAATCTTTTACGTGTTGTGTCCCATATGGACTGGGGAGCCGATAAAAAAGTTCTATTGCGACTTTACAGGTCGCTTGTCAAATCTAAGTTAGATTATGGCTGTGATGTTTACGGCTCAGCGCGCCCTTCATACCTTCGAAAACTTGATTCTATTCATAATCAAGGCTTGCGCTTAGCGTTAGGCGCTTTTAGAACATCACCAGTAAATAGTCTGTACACTGAAGCCAATGAACCATCTTTAAATTTACGTCGAAAGAAACTCTCCATGCAATATTATCTTAAGTTTAAGTCTAATCCTGACAACCCTACCTACAAAGTTGTATTTGAACCTAAGTACAGGGAGGAATTTAAAAAAAGCAAAAGCTATACCACCTTTTAGTTTCCGTTGCGAAACAGATATAAATTCTCTAGATTTCGACCTAGAAGATGTTGCCGAATATACAGTTTCCGATGTTCCTTTATGGACATGCAAAAGTCCCACTTATCTTTATGATCTTGCTTCCAGCAAAAAGGGTACTACAGACCCTGTTGTCTTTGAAACAAAGTTCTTAGGGATAAAAGAAAGATACATATTGCATGAGGAGATTTATACAGATAGTTCGAAGGATGGAGAAAAAGTTGCTTAAGCCACTATTCTAGATGGCGAAAAATATCAGTTTCGTCTACCGAACAACTCCTCCGTATTTTCACCTTGCGCTCGATCACATGATCGAAGATGGTTATTGGCGATATATTGTTTTCACTGATTCAATGTCAAGTATGCAAGCGCTTGAACGCGAGAAAACAGACAATCCTCTTATAATCAAATTACTAAATAAGATTTCAAATCTTGATAGTGATGTTGATCTTGTTTTCTGTTGGCTCCCTAGCCACATTGGTATTCGTGGTAATGAAGAGGCAGATAAAGCTGCCAAGGAGGCATTATCACTAGATATTTTACCCTTTGAAGTTCCTTTTAGTGATTTTAAACCGTTGATAAATAGTTTTATTCATAATTTATGGCAGAATTGTTGGGACGATCCTTCAAACCAAGATAACAAACTTTACACAATTAAACAGAGTCTTGGTGAATGGCTACCTGGCTATAAATCAAATCGCCGAGAAGAAATCATTTTGGTCCGTTTACGCATTGGTCACACTCACTTGACGCATTCATTTCTTCTTAAAGGAGACGAAACTCCAATGTGTATTCCATGCGACGCTCCTCTTACTGTCAAACATATTTTTATAGATTGTATTGATTTTTCTATGTACAGAGATCAATATTTCAAAGTTGATAGTATGAGAGAGCTGTTTGAAAGGGTCAGACTTGAGCTAATTTTTGATTACCTTAAAGCCATTAATTTGTATAGCAAAATATAATTTTGAGTTTTTATGTGAGAACGTCCTTCAAAGTAACTGTTAAATGATTGTTTAGATTTTTACCATTTACATATGCCTGCTTTTATAATTTTCTAGTTTTATTATTGTTACTGATTGACTAAATTTTAATTGTTTGAATCCATAAATTTCTGTTAGTGATTATTATTTTTTTTTTACTTGTTTTCAATATTTAGTTTAGCGCCCAACATGACCTTAGTTGTCGACGGGCCATAAAACTCTATTCATTCATTCAGAGGATGACCCTTTATCACAGTGCATATGTATCTATATTTTCTCGGAAACCCAGTGATAGATTTCAACCAAACTGTACAAGAATAATTATTAGATTACCCTTTATCAAAATTCAAGATTTTTTTCCCGATAGGGTGTTAAATATGCCTTTTAAAGGCGGAACCTAGTTTTTGTCGAGCCCACTTGCTGTGAGCGCGACATAGTTGTCACTATGACAAGTCGATGTATATGCGTTAGTCCGTACGGACGTCCGTCCGTCCGAATTTGTCCGTACAATTACTCCTACATTTATGGATGGATTTAAAAATAAATTGGAACAGTTATTCTCTATCATGAGTAGATGTACCGTTTGAAAGAATTTTTTGTATAGCTTCAAGTTCAAGGTTACAGCTCAAAGTCAAACACTAAAATTGTGCTTGTCCGGAGCATTTCTCCTACAATTATGGATGGATTTCAAAATAAATTTGCACAATTATTCTCCACATGAGTAGATGTGCCATTTGAAAGAATGGTTTGTATAGCTTCAAGTTCAAGCTCACAGCTCAAGGTCAAACACTAGAATGGTGCTTGTCCGGAGCATTTATCCTACAATTATGGATGGATTTCAAAATAAATTCGCACAATTGTTCTCCATCATGAGTAGATGTGCCATCTGAAAGATTTTTTTGATAGATTCAAGTTCAAGATCATAGCTCAATGTCAAGCACTAAAATTGTGCTTATCTGGAGCATGGTGCCTAAAAAACTTTGCGGGCTCGACAGCAGTTGTCCTTGGACAACCATCTAGTCATATATGGAAAAGAATTAGAAATTTGGCTTAAAAAATATAGGAGCTAATATTTCATTCTAATTTGGAATATCTCCACACGATCGCAAAATCTTGTTACCTGGAAAATTTGCCTATATTTGTGTAAAAATTTGTATTTCAAGTCAAGAATCCAAAATTTGACATTTTTCGTATCATCACGGTACGCACATTTATAAAAGATGCGCGTTTTTTCTGCTTACGTGCACAAAACTAAACTAAATGATAATAATAATAATAATGCGCAAAAATTTTATATCATTGTGCGTATGTACGCCGATTTTAACAGAGCTTGGATTTCTTCTGCAAAGCTCCACCGAATTGTGCGAATCTGTATATATGCACGTGTTCTTTTTAGAAAAGTAATAGTTTATACATCGGAAAATTTTGAAGTTTGTGCAGATGAGGTACGTAGAATGTCCACAACCACTATAAGTGCGACCGTATGGAGACTCACCGTAATTGGATAAATAGTACCCTGAGCTAATATTGACACTCCGTATTTGAATAAAATATGAACTTGGTATTGGGTGGAGTTAGGTTTACACGAATCTTCTGTGGGCGAATTTTAAATTAAAAATTTGAATGTGCTTAAATGGATGTGTGTAATCTTTTGTATAATGAATTCTGTTCAAAATGTGTAATCACATGTATAAGTGCCGAGGAAGGCGTGTAATATCACATACGTGAACTAGGTTTCGTGCGTGTAATCAAACAGTATATGCACTGGTGTGGGCAATCTTATTCGTGGGTACTGAGATGGGTGTGTGTAACCACTTGTAAAATGAACTGGTTTAAATGTGTGTAAACAACAAACAAAGGTGGTGAGATGGATGTTTGTAACCATTTGTTAAATGAACTGGGTTTAATGTGTGTAATCAACACTCAAATGTGCTTAGATGTGTGTGTAATCATTTCTTAAATGAACTGGGTTTAATGTGTGTAATTAACACACGAAGGTGCTGAGATGGGGGTGTGTAATCATTTGTTAAATGAGCTGGGTTTAATGTGTGTAATCAACACACGAAGGTGCTAAGATGCGTGTGTGTAATTATTTTTCAAATGAACTGGGTTTAATATGTGTAATCAATACACGAGGGTGCTGGGATGGGTGTGTGTAATCATCTTACGAATTTACTGAGATTTATGTGTGTTTTCGCAAGTTCTGGTACTGACTTTCCGGTGAAATTTCAAAAAACTACCAGCTAATACATCACTCATTAGAGGCGAAAAACACTTTGCATAATGTATCAGAAATACGAATTAAGCTTGTTTTTAGCTCTAGTACGTGTATAAAGTATAGTAGTGACTTTCAGGTAAAAAGTCTCATGTAATGAGTTTCAGGTCAATACGAGTATGTGTTTGTGTGTATGTGTGTGTGTGTGTGTGTGTGTGTGTTTTCTTGTAACAGAATATCATATTGACCAAGCATGACGCTTCTGTGAGCCATTCTCTCATTAGCTTGTTCGTGTCTGCCCTTATGCCTTCTGGCCAAAATAACCCCAATATCTATCAGTCTCATACTTGCTAATTCACTTATGATCTGAAATTTTTACAACTTCTGTGTTGAATGTTCGGAAATTTGTGAAATCAAGCCATCAAAACGAGTAAATTTATATCATAACACACACGCAAATGCGATAATTCGAGCATAATTAGAACAAAAGTCGGCGGGATGATGTGTAAACCTTGTAAATGTACAGCTAATCGAGAAAAAATCCTGTTTTATCGTACTAGGCCGAAACAGACAGCACTAAACCTTACTTGGAACCGAACAACAATCGTGCGAGAATCGTTTGCAAATCGTATTCAAATCGTGACAAACCTTGCTTGACCGAGTATATCCTCGCTTTGCTCAATCATACTCGTGCTACATTCGGGTCTTAATCGTACCAACTCATCCCCAGGCACGGTTTGGGCTCAATACCCGTACATGTCAACCTGTTTATAACCAAGTATCATGTGCTCAGCCGTATTCTGTGTAAAACGGGCTTAGGCGACAGAAATTCAGACATGGCCAATGTGAACGAGGGTCTCAAATGTAAGCCGATTATAAAGATCCTACATGGTAGAGATTACTTATAGAATAAAAAATTCTTACTGTTGCTTTTTCAAAATGTAACCACGATTTTGAGGTATAAGGCTAAATGAATAAACCACGAGAACGTTAGCGCGAGAGGATTATTCATTGAGTTAAATATCGCAAAAAATGGGTAAATTTTTAATTACCAACGGAAGAATTTGTTATTATAATTCTACCACGAGGAAACAAACGATGACGTTCTTAAGTAATATGAAGTGTGGATTATTTCCCTTTATTACGTACGCGCTTTCGTTTATTGATGTAAACAAATTCTCATTGTCGGTTTATTGATACAAAAATAGAGCTGTTTGATATACCATAGCAAAAGAATGTGTGGCCATAAACTGTTAACATCACATTTTTCGAAAAACACTCGTGGTGATAGCATTAAATGACAATGTTATTATTTTATCTTGAAATGTTGAAGCGATATAAAGGCAACCATAACCGTTGAAGGATATGCCGAATGCCAAGCCGAACGGCGCCAAATTTTACCAACTTAAGTTTATTTTGAACATAATTTTCTTTATTAAACATTTTCTTTTGTCGAGAAACATGTTAAATCGATGAAAGGAATCATGTTTTCTTAGATCTGATATAATATTTCTGGTCTTGTTTGGCATAATTTGGACGCTTATGGGGTTCTCTGTAACTTTCTATCCCGAAAGGAAACAATTATATAAAAACGGAGAAGTTCGTCGATTTTCTGCCACTCGTGGATATCTAATGTTATCAGGGTATTTTAAATACAATAAATGCAAACAGATGCAACTTCGATACACGACAACAAAGAATAATATGACCTGTTACACATATTGAAACGGTTTTTTTTTTTTTCCAATGGAAAATTTCCTCGCGAGCCCTACATTCAAGAGATTTAACCACGCTCGAATCGCTTTGCGTATATAAGGCTATATTCACGTGCAATGATAGAATAAGGAATTTGCTCATGGAAAGCTATAGTAGCATTTTTCTGTCACGATATACGAAAGTGATATCGTAGTGATAATTGAAAACTATCGCGGTAAGTATAAGATTCCTGGAAAAATCAATGTAAATCATTAAAAAGGCTGCTTGCGGAAATGAGAAATTTGTCGACCGTGTAAGTTGTTGGAATTGTCGAGAATCCAATGCGAATTTTTTCCTGAATTTGCGTCGACATTTTAACATTATATATTCATTTGTTTTTGTTGTAAGCTTCCATTTTTCGTATTAGATTTATATTATAATACGATGTCTTCTCAATTAATTGTGCAAACAATTAATTTTAAAAAGAAATAGAAGACTTTCATAAGGGCTTCCAGTGCTCTCAGTTCTTTGATTTAAAAGTCTATTTGGAGGCTGATTTTTATTCAACATGGCAAGGTTTAAGATAAACTGCAAACAGTCTTGATGAACTATTATGATTTGAGATTGCTTATTTTCGCTATCTTATTAGTTCGATTTCGCAGTCTAATTGATATGAAATTGAAAAAAAGGGGACTAGATACTTTCTTTGTCTTTTTTTTTCCTTTGTATAAAAGTAAAGCGAAATTGGGGACATGCTCCTTCTATCCTGAGATACCGAGGTGTCGACATCCATATATCTCTTAAAGTATAATAGCTATTAACTTGAAACTTCATAGGTGGACAGATCTTGTCCAGGTCTAGTGCAGTGCACTAGACCCACAACTCCTGCTTGCATTTTTATGAGTTATTGCCCTTTGTTGTTTTTACGACTTAGATTTTGTCCAGAGTATATCTCTTAGGGTATAATAGCTATCGTCGAACTCATTGACAAGAAATGCGGTACACAAGAAGCCTAAATCTAACTGGCATCAGTTTAATATCAAGCTTTTACGGCGGGGGATGGCCATGTCCGACATGGCTCTTGTTGTTTTCTTGTCTTCAGATGCCGAATATATCTTTATAAAATTTTCTGTTTCTATTGTCCTGCATTGTATATTTGTGTATGTATTGTAACTATTTGGATTGAATCTTCATACAAACGGGGGAAATAAAAAATTGAATGTATATATCGAGAGTAAATAAAGGATGCTGTATTGTTTATGGTCTGTCACTGACCAATAAAGTTGGCACATTCTCAAATACTCCGTTTCCTACCTAACTTCCCGTTCTTCTTTTGTGGACCGTTTTGGTCTTAAAAACTGCTGTTATCATGTGAAGATGGTAGCCTGGGTGTCTTAAGTTTCTTAACTCTTTCCCGTTTTGCAAAATTTTAGACCTGTCAAAATTCAAAGGCTTTGTAGACGAGAATTTAAAGGGAATTAGATTTAAAACATCCAGGAGGGTAGAAAATATTGTTGAAAATGAAGAAATTCCTCAATTATAAAATCACAGGGACGTAAAAACCAGGGATTGAACAGCAAAGGGTTACATGTTCCTGTGATCAATTTTTCTGATTGGGGTTGGTTGTCGTGGCTTAAATGTAGCTATAACGCATGCAACTTTTACATACTTGAGAAAATAACCATAAAAACATTGTTGGAGAAATGAAAAAAAGCTAATATAACCGGCAATTACTATATTCTCCACGCTATTTGACAACGAAATTAGAAGTTCCGACACATTGGAATAGATGTCGGCAACTTCTTTGTGTAACATAATCCATGGTTCGAGCCTATCATTATGTATATATCTTTTGTGAAGGAATAAGCAGTGTATCCACGGCCCTAATCAATCAAATTGATACTAAATATTATGTTGATGGGTCGAAGATAAACACGCCCATCTGATACCAATATTCTCTGGAATGAACAGTTTTGAGAGGAAAATACGAAACAAAGTATTTGATTTGTTGACATAGTATTTTGGTCCAAAAGGAAGCAAATGCGCAAGACATGGAAGACGAGTAGGGAGTTTAAATGGGATAGATCACGTATATAACTGTAAGGGGTTTGGGCTCCAATAGTAGTCGGAGATGAATGTTTAGAAGTACTAAATATTGTATGATTAACCCATTCCCACACAGTGACGCTTTTGAACACCCCCTAGGGAAATCATTTAGGAAAACATTGTGTAAAATGAAGAATTTGCTTGTAACAAGCAATTTCTTCATTTTACACAATGTTTTCTACCCAGAAATTTGATAAAAATCTAAGATTTCATAAACTTTTAATTGTCGCCTGCAACTCCTTTCAATTTGGACCAGTCTAAAATTTTGTTGTGGGGGAATGGGTTAAAAAGAATTTTGGAGTTATCACTGAGAAGAGACATTGTAGAAACAGGAGAAAAATGACAATATTATAATAAATTTCTTCATTTTACACAATGTTTTCCACGTAGAAATTTGATAAAAATCTAAAATTTCATTAACTTTTAATTGTAGGAGAAAATGACAATATCATAATACATTTGAATTTGACCAATCTTACATTTTGTCGTTTCGTACTAGGTGAAACAACGTTCTCGACAATTTAAAACCACTCTGAAACGATACTTAGTTTGTTCCTCGAGCTATACGTAGACTGAAAATGCCCACCACTATTTTAACTTTATTATCAGACGACACAATTCTAGACTGGTCAGTATTAGTGACAACGAACCCAAAAACTGAAGAGATCTTAATTTTTCTGTCGTTTTCGGTGGAAAATGAACAGAGTGCTTGCCAATTTCTTCATTTTTCAAATTGTTTTTCTGAATTATATTCTTGAGGGTCGTGAAAAAAGACGCATTTCGTGGAATGGGTTAAGCCTAAGTTTCGTTAAGATCGGAAATCTTCGACGGGTGTTCACACTGATCTCTTCCAAAAGCCCATTTAACAGTGCTCTCTATGTGTTTTATATATTTGTCTTGGTGATTCAGTCTTTCACAGAGATCACACATGGCCCTCTGATAAACAGTTTGATAAGGTACCGAGAAATATTCATCCTTTCTTTTGAGCATTTCTGTATACAACTGCTCTGATTTCGCTAACGTGTTCATGTAGTCTGCTAACTCTTTAATAGACTTAAAATCGTGCGTAGAAATAAAAGTTCCTTTTGGTAATAAACGATTTGCATCATTGTTGCGTCCACCCCGAACCACCATTATACTGTCGTAGTTAAAGTTACGGAATAGTTTTTCTGTAAAATATTGGTTACACAAGGCGTTTTCGAAAGCGAGATAAAATTTGTAATTATTTACTATATCAAAGCAGTTATCATGCTGGTATCTCACTCCACATTTCCAGTTTTGTCCGCAATTTCCAAGAATATCAATGTCTAGGTATTTCCGTAAAGTTTTTACATATGATTCCCGCTTGCCTCTAGTATGACAGTGCGAGTATACTATAAGAGCTGTTGCGTTCTTTTTCTGGAATATCTTTCTATAATCTTTTGTAACAATTTTATCAGTCTTTCTCCGAATTTCTCCGTATGGTAAGTGTATATCTGTGTTAGATTTGTCATATGTCATGGTCCAGTTAAAAGCCGAAACCCAGCCACCCTTGGTCCAAAAAGCGCCGGTTTTATTGAAAGTAACGGGGGCTTCATGAGCCGAGAATATCCAAACCTGTCCTAGCTTCCGCTTGAAGAGATCGCTGGTTCTTACTTTCCTCCCATCAAAAATTACTGCATCACTGTGTTGAATATGTTTTGGATCGAACCACATCCGACAGTTATTGTATTCACAGGATTTAAATCCAGCTCGTACTGCATCCGGCCAGCGGGCCATATAGCCCGCGAACTTGTACCATGTGATGTTGTAATGCTGTTGAACTATTTTCTAAAATAAAACGAAAAAGGGGGACTCATTGTTTTGAAAAAATATGTAAAATGCACAATCGTAAGACTTATTAACTCTTGTCAGTTTGATCTGATTGATTGATTGAGGTTTAACGCCACTTATAACGGTATTTCAGTTATATCGCGGGGGCTAGAGCCCCGAAGGTATGCAAAATATAACCATTCATGGCTAAAGGTGAAAGGGGTAAAAGCTACAGAATCGAGGTACATGGAGCCGAGTGAAATCCTATTATTTGATGAGTGAAGATACGAAGTAAAGTTGCCTTAGGTATACTTTTTTAGAAACCATATGAGCGTGACATTTCCAAACATTACACATATGCGCCAAGTAAAGACTCAGATCCGCACAGTCTGATCAGAGTCTTCACTCTGCGCTCTGTAGATGGATACTGACCCAAAGCTTCTTTAAACAATCAGCGAATGTTCTAATTGCCCCAAATGGCTGTCCAGGGTGCTCAATGTATGCAAGTTACGCACATGCAAAATGGTTGGAAATGTCACGCATAGGCTCATACGAAAGATTAATGATACTGGATCAAATTTCCCCAAAAGGTCGAAAGTCAAGCCTTATGATCAAGGCATTTGGAGTCAAGTGAAAGGCAATCACCTGATGTGAATATGAAATATATTGGCACTAGGTAAACTTTAAGAAAATGCACGCAAGGCTATAGTGTTTGGTTAAATCTTTTTGGCCTTATCAAAGCCTATCGCCTGGTGACAGTAAATATGTAGAATTTAAGTCCTAGTAGTCAGAAGATATAAGCAAGGTTAAAGTTTTTGGTTAAATCTCTTTTCAAATGTCAAGGTAAAGTATCAAGGTCACAGAGGCAAGGTCCTCACCTAATAAGCGATCTAACAAGCTTTAACAAAGAGAGACATCATGCAAGGCTGAGGATATGACGATACCTATTCCGAGATATTCGTCCTGGTTGAGCTTAAATACACCATTTTGGACTGTCGAAAAAGTGTTGGCCAGACGAAAAGGATTGCGTAAACTAGAAGGGTTCACTTTTTCGTTAGAAATGGTCGCACTTCATTATTGTATTTTTCCCCTTAAAATCGATCCTAAATAAGTTATGCTGATTCCGACGTGTTCTTAACCCATTTTCATGCTGAATTAAATATTTTTCTAAAAAAATAGCATAATTTCAAAGGGCTGTAAGCGCCGAAAGTACTAGATGTAGTGAAATATCAATTTCGAATATTAAATTTCTTAAACAACTCTGTCTTAAAAGGATCAAACAGGTCGTGTAAGCTAAGATCAGACTACACTTATATTCAGGCTGATCTTTGTCTATACCTCCTGCAAAAACAGGAATACTATTCAGCAGGACAAGGGTCAATTAGCATTGCGAAAGACTGGCAAAGATAGTTTTTCTGTCGTCTTAAATTGTCGGTTTACCTGACACGACAACTCGCCTCCGAAATGGCTGTTCAAATGGGGTTTTAAACGACAAAAAATTGTGAAATATCGTCCCTAGGCAAGCAAAATATCGTAAATGTAGCTTTTTTTTACAATATCTTACTCCTCCAGCGACGGTATACGGTCAAGGAAAATACATGAAGGTAAATATTTGGTTGCCGAACCTAGACATCGTAACTACAGATTGAATTCGCCGTATTTAGAATAACCAAGTCTCAAAACTGACAAAATTTTTAACACAAATGTTCAAAAGTTCACTTTCCGACCAAAAGAATAATTTTATTTGGCAATCAAATTTTTTTTATTGAAAACGGCATTCGGTCATTTTCAGGAGTTGATTTTAACTAAAGAAATGTAGATTCGAAGCCAAAAGTGCTTAATCCTCTTTGTTTTTCCTACGCACTCAAGGAGGAAGACGCGCGTAGTCCACTGGCCTGCGATTATGCGACACACTTTTACAAACAAACGATGATTCGCTCAATCTTGATATGTTATAAGAAAAGAAGAAATCGCTTAGCATTCGAATTTTCTAAATAACTAATGAACTAACAACAACTTGCGACTGGTGCAATGACCAGTGACGGAAGCATAGTAAAATAAAATAACTAAAATTACAATCGCTGGCCCTGCCCACTTACTCATTTGGCCACGCCCACTGACTCCTACAGGAAGTCCCGCTCCGATTTCAAACGGCGGTATTTTACAAAATATATTGCCAGTAGCAAGTAACAAAAAATATGATAGTTGGTTGGCGACCTAAACATTGTAACTACAGCTTGATTAAGCTGTAGTTACGACGTTTAAGTCACCAAACCAACAAAAAGGGTTAACAAAAACGGCGCCGAATGTTGGAGTTAAAAACTAATTTCTAATCTAAATGAATAGTTTCATTGGTTGACAGGTTATTGATTGACAATCGCGATTGAACAATTAGCACTGAGGTCGGTCTAAGTCGTATTATCCGGTCACTGATAAATATTGATCACGCTAAATGGGGACTGTGTAAAGGATCGATTCAGGTCAGTCTGCGTTCGAAAGCGGAGACTCTGGTCTCGTTCAACAATTTTCTTTTTCTTGTTAGATTCATTATATAATGGTCATTCTACCTTATCATTATTCTATTTTCGAAAGAGATACAAGTCGTAATTTAGTAACTTAACTTATTACCAGACAGCAAAATTTTACAGAAGTCTAAATTGAAAGGAGTTGCAGATGACAATTAAGCGTTAATGAAATTTTAGATTTTTATAACTTTCTTGGTAAAAAAAATATGTAAAATGAAGAAATTGTTTGTCACAAGCATTTTCCTCATGTTTCACAATGTTTTCTCAATTGTTTTTCTAAGGGAGCGTCTGAGAGCCTCATTGTGTAGGAATGGGTTAACGTGGAATTTTCTTGTCATTATTTATTAGCGACATATCTTTTGTTGTATTTCCTATATAAGGAATTTTATATCATATTTGACCCATTGCCACATTTCTTATTAGCGACATATCTTTTGTTGTATTTCCTATATATGGAATTTTATATCATATTTGACCCATTGCCACATTATTCATTGGTGACATATCTTTTGTTGTATTTCCTATATATGGAATTTTATATTACATTTGACCCATTGCCACATTATTCATTGGTGACATATCTTTTGTTGAATTTCCTATATATGGAATTTTATATAATATTTGACCCATTGCCACATTTCTTATTAGCGACATATCTTTTGTTGTATTTCCTATATATGGAATTTTATATCATATTTGATCCATTGCCACATTATTTATTAGCGACATATCGTTTGTTGTATTTCCTATTATAAGGAATTTTACATCAAATTTGACCCATTTCCACATTTCTTATTAGCGACATATCTTTTGTTGTATTTCCTATATATGGAGTTTTATATAATATTTGACCCATTGCCACATTAGTCATTGGCGACATATCTTTTGTTGAATTTCCTATATATGGAATTTAATATCATATTTGACCCATTGCCACAAGACAAATTTCAAGACTAGTCTAAACTGAAAGATGTTGCAGAAAATATTTTTCAAATGATGGAATCTAAAATAATCTTTGTATTTTGACGGGAAAAATATGGTTAATGTAGAAATTGCCTGTAACACGCAATACCTTCAATTTCTACAATGTTTACCAAAGTTTTGGGGATGCCAAAAACCATGATTGTGTGGAATTAGTTTAATCTCCTACTCTATTCTTAAGATTTGAACAGCACAAAATGATAGGTATATATTTTGTTTATTCCTTACAATACCGGTATTCATAGAAAAATATAATTCCGCTAAAACTGTTTAAAATTAAGCCCACAACAAAGGAAAACTGAAATAACAAGACCTTTTTCGTTGACTTTCTTTTCGTTCTTAAATCCTTCTACAAGTTTCAAGTTTATTTCAAAATAGATGCCCAATGTGCACGATGGCACAAACATGAGCCAGCTGTACAAATTTTACAAAACACATTGGTCAATATGCTTGGAGGACAGTACATATTATATAAGACATGTAGAAAAAAAGATGTAAATTAATATCAGTTAATTTTGTGCTAAAAAAGACTAGGCTTACATGTATATAATATTATATCTCCGGTGCTATTATAAAATCTCGCAACTGCAGTATAGGTTATACGACAATTACGAGGTTCTAGAACCACACCGACGGAATGTTTTTTTTCCTCTAGTATTACACCACATTTTATCTGATAAGATCATTCCCTATTTACACGCACCATGTATTTAGCCTACACGCTGTTTAAATCAATCAAAACGTGCGTCACGCTTTTGCACGTGATTTTATCGGACAGTATGCAGATGTTTGTGGACCGTTTCCTTAAGCAGTTTCAGAATTAAATAAATTTTGGATTATACTGTTCGGCTTTTTACTAATATCACGGTAAGATTTTCACTATTATCTAGACTGGTACTTGGAGCAGTTTAGCACAGTCCCAGGTTAGAATGAACAGACTGTTCTGCTCTATCCCAGGATTGTCTAGACTTTGTCATGTGTATTGGTCATTTCGGTTTTGTGTTGGGACCTTAATCCGAAACGAAACTGAGAAGGTCTCGTACGACCGAGATGTATATTCTTGTATGGATTGTACTAATGGACTATATGCTTATATAGAGTATACTGTTTGAAGCAGTTGGTATCTATCCATTACTAAATTATGGAAACATTGTTGTAAAGGATGATATCACTGTGATCACTGACACCATCCTTTACATCACTGTGTCCAACCGGTACAGTTGATTATAGATTCATATTATAACAAACATTTGATATATACAAAAAAGGAAACATTGTTGTAAAGGATGATATCACTGTGATCAGTGACGCCCTCCTTTACATCACTGTGTCAAACCGGTACAGTTTTTTTATAGGTTTATATTATAAAATATATTTGATATATACACAATGGAAACATTGTTGTAAAGGATGATATCATTGTGATCAGTGACACCATCATTTACATCACTGTGTCTAACCTGTACAGTTGATTAAAGATTCACATTATAACATACATTTGATATAAACAAAATGGAAACATTGTTGTAAAGGATGATATCACTGTGATTAATGACACCATCCTTTACATCACTGTGTCCAACCAGTTCAGTTGATTATAAATTCATGTTATAAAAAACATTTCATATATACAAAATGGAAACATTGTTGCAAAGGATGACATCACTGTGATCAGTGACACCATCCCCTTCATCACTGTGTTCAACCAGTACAATTGTTTATAAATACACATTTTAACTTACATATGATATATACAAAATTGCAACATTGTTGTAAAGGATGACATCACTGTGATCGGTGACACCATCCTTTACATCACTGTGTCCAACCAGTACAGTTGATTTTAGATTCACATTATAACATACATTTCATATTTACAAAATGGAAACACTGTCGCAAAGGATGCCATCAATGTGATCAGTGACACCATCCTCCTCATCACTGTGTCCAACCAGAATTCATCTTATTGGTGATTTTCAACTTCTTCCATGATTATATTAATAAAATTTGTCAGATTTATTAGTTCTGATTTGTTGTTACTATTGAAAAGATTCCTATATTTGTGAGTATTTGGTTGTGATATGTAATTGATATTCATGTATTTTTTTTCTCATTTCCCCAAAATGATTGCATTCCATTATGTAGTGGTATTCATCTCCAATGCTTGTGTAGCAAATGTTACATTTTCTTTTTGCTAGGGGCGTTCCATTCCATCTTCCTAGCTCAACTGGTATTCTGTGATTTCTTGTCCTAAACGCGATAAAAATTTTGCTTCTTTAGTTGGAAAGAACCTTAAAGTAACATTTCATTTCCGTTGTCTCGTGGATGTTTTTATACATAAAATTGTTTGATAATTGAGTTGTTGTTTTGTTTAAATTGGTCTCGTACTCGGTTTTTAAATGCTCGTGATATCCATTCTGGACCAAGTTCAATTTTGTTTGTCCAAATATTGTAAAAGCCATTTGTTTGTAGTGTGTTTTGATAAGGTCTAGCCACTTTGATTTCATTGTGTTATTGTTATACTTTGCGATCATTATAGCATATAGTTTTTAAGCTAGTTTGAAAGAAGTATCTGTTGAGAGTTTTGCCCAATAAGAGATAAGTCTACATTTAGCTTCTTCCTTGATTGGCAAAATGCCTAGCTCACTGTAAATAAGATATGAGGGTGTTGACTTTTTTAGATTAAAAATATATTTGTAATATTTCAGTTGAACTCTTTCAAGAACGTTTGTATCACTATATCCCCAAATTTCACTACCATATAGGAGTATTGGTTTTACTGTTTTCTCAAACAATTCTATCTGTAAGTCAATACCTAGGTTTAGAGATCTTAATTTTTTCATGAGATGGAACATTGCTTTGTTGGCTTGTTTGGCTAGGTGTTGTTTTGCTTTGTTGTAGCTGCAAGTTCTTGACAATAGCAGACCAAGATATTTGTACTCTTCTACTGTTTCTAGGTCGTTATTATCATATGTAAATTTAAGTTGGCTTGATCTTGCATTTGCTCCAAAAATAACTACTTTAGTTTTTGATGTATTGAAATTTAGCTTCCAAGTTTTGCAATATTCTCTAAAGATATCTAACTGCAATTGTAGTTCCTCAGGTGTTTCACTTAATAGTACTGTATCATCTGCATACAGGATGACAAAAATTTTCAAAAATAAACTAATGTATTGGGTTACTGTTTCACATTCTATTCCTTTACTATCATTGGTTTCAAATAAATGTTCAATGTCATTGAGGTAAATTGAGAATAGAATTGGTGAACGGTTTTCCCCTTGCCTTACTTCTATCATGCTTTTAAAGATTTCTGATTAGTCATTCTTAGATTGAATACATGATTTTATATTGTTGTACATACTTTGGACTCCTTTAAGAAATTTTCCATCTAACTGGTATAATTATTCATTTTCATCCACAACCCTTGTCTCCATACAGAATCAAATGCTTGTTTAAAGTCAATGAAGGTGCAGAATAATTTTTTCTTTGTTTGTTTTAGGATGTCTATAGGGGATTGTAATGTAAAAAGGTTTTCAATTGTTGAGTGCTTCTGTCTGAACCCTGCCTGACAATTACTAATAATATCCTTTTCTTGGGTAAATTTCTGTGCTCGGTTGTTCAATATGGCTGTAAATAATTTTCCTACGCAGCTGAGTAAAGTAATAGGTCGATAATTTTCTGGTTTAGTTGGGTCTCCTTTATTTTTTTATATTGGGAGGATGATGCCTGTTGTCCAATTCTCTGGGACTTTTCCTGTATCAAAAACTAGGTTGAATAACTTTATATATATTGGCATCATTATATTGATGGTGCTTTTTATGTGTTCGTTTAGAATTCTGTCTATTCCAGGACTTTTGTTGTTTTTTAGGTTGCGCACTGCTTTAGTAATTTCTGCTTCTGTTATGGTCCTATTTATTTCTTAATTCTCTTGCATATGGATATTGTCTTCTGTCTGGTTTTGGTATGTATTTGTATCTGTTGTATCGTTAGTGGTAGATGCATTCGTTTGTTTGAAAAATTCAAACAGATCTTGTATAGTTGCTTTTGTGTCATTATCATCATGTTTGTTTATAGAGTTGATAATTTCCCAATATTCTCTCGAGTTGTTTGTTTTCATAGTTCTTAACTTCGAGATAGTCTTCTCATTATTTTCGGAGTATGCTTTGTTGAGTTTTTGTTTGTATTGTTTGCTTATTTCTCTAAACGTTTCTTTGTTTCTAATATTCCTATTTCTATTATATGCTTTACGTGCTTTGTGATATTCATCTCTTGATAATTTACATTTATTGTTAAACCACGGTTTACATGCATTTTCGTCATCTCTTTTTGATTTATGAGTGTTGCTGGTATTATTGTGTATTAATGTTGTTGTGCAAGCTGTTTCGTATATCTTTTCAATGTCTGAGCATATTCCATCTATTTGTTCTTGAGATACTTCTCCTGTCTCTATATTGATTAGTCTTAAATTTATGTCGTTTACCTTTGATTGATCAATATTTTCGACAAATGCATTAGCTTTGTTTTTATTCCAGAGCGGATGTTTATCTTTTTTATTCATAATTGGCTCGTGATTCTTGTTTGCTTTAGTTTGTAAGGGGTTTTCAATGTTAATTTGAATAAGACAATGTATGTCAGAGTATAGACTTGAAAAATCCATTACCTGTATGTTTTTTATGTATTGTATAATGTCTAGGTTGCCAATGAAATAATCAACTGTCCTGCTATCTTTGCATGTGAATTTTGGGTTATTTATATCTGGTAAGAAACTTCCATTTATGATGAATATGTTATTCGAAGCACAAAATTCTAGGAGTTGTCTGCCAAAATCATTAATCTTTTTTATCAGCAGAGTTTCTATTAAGTTGGAAATTCATATTTTGAAGTTTTTGTTTTTGAAATGTATGACCTTCTGTATTTCCGATCATATCAAATACATATTCATCAGGTAAGACATAATCATCGTTGTTGCTCGTTCTTGCATTTAGATCACCCATTAATAGTACTTCACCACCTTCACATTTCTCTAATTCTGTTTGCAATTCTTGGAAAGGTGTAGGATGTTCGTACTTTGAACCATTTGGTGGTATGTATATATTGCCAATGTAACATGATTTTGTGGTTTCATCATTATTTTGCTTTATCTTTATCCTTGATATAAGTTTGCTTGTTGGTTTTATATACTAAACCTGGGGCCTAATATTGTTAGAAACGAAAAAGGCCGTTCCACCTGATCTGCGTTTTGAGATTTCTTGTCTATTATTTGTAAAAATTGTATATCCTTTAAATTCAATTACATCTATATCATCTAGCTTAGTCTCTTGTATTCCTATCACATCGTACTTTTTGACCATTTCTACGAACTCTGGTATTTTCAGTTTTGACTTCAAGCCACAGACATTGATGGAACCTATTTTCAAAGTCCTATTGTTTTGATCATGGATATTATTTAAACCTATTTGTTCTACCTCATCTTTATTTTGGTTAATATCATGCTGATGGTCATTTTTATTGTCGTGTAGTCTATCACTGCGTGGTGATATCTTCATTTCTTTATCATTTTCAGCTATTATAATGTCAGGTTTTGCTTCACTGCTTTTGTCGCACTCTAATTGTCTTTTTATTCTATTTTCGTAGGTATTGTCCTCTACGTGGAGTATTTCGCGTTTTGTCTTTGTTTAGTCTGTTCTCCTGTATCTGTTTCTACTTCCGTATCGTCTGCTATACTTGTGTCATCGTCTGAATCAAGTTCATTTATTGCTTTTGCTATAAACCTGTTAACGAGTGGTTTATTCGTTTTGTTTTCTTCGTCTCTGTGTTTTTTAGCAGTAAACTCTTGGTCAATTGGCGAACCTGCTTTTCTTTTGTCCTTATTCACTCTAGCTTCACTCTCACTTTCATCATTGTTTAATTCATTGAACCTGTTAGAGATTGGTATATTGTATGTACCAACACTTTCACCAACATGATCTCTCCTATTACTGTTGTAGAATACTCTATCTTGTCTCCACGAGTATTTGTTATCGCTCCGTCCGTTAATTTGTTTTTTGTTGTCTACACCTTTGTACATTTGATTGCTAGTGTCGTTTTCTGGTACAAATCTTGATTGTCAATGAATAGCTTGTCTCTCACTAGTTTCACCTTTTGGCCCATATCTTTGGCTTTTTGCATTTCTTCGTACAGAGGATTTCTTCTATTCTGGATTTCTTTAGGCAAATATTATCGAACCGAGTATTGTTTGTTGCCCAGGGTTTCTTTTGCCACTGTTAATATGTACTCCTTTGTTTTCAGTGATGTGAGTTTTCCTATTATTGGTCTCGGTTGTGTATTGGCTCGCCCTTTTCTACCCAATCTGTAAACCTTTTCAAATACTAATTGTCTTTTACTATCCATCTCATTTCTAATGAACGACTTTAGTACTCCTTCTTTGTATTCTATTGAATATTTCGGTAAGTCACTTTCCTTTATTCCAAAGAAAATTAGTGTGTTTTCCATGGTCTTACATTGTATTTCTAGTACTGTTTCTGTTATAAGTTTTGAGTCACCCTTTATACGTTTGCTTTCATCTTCTAAGCTGTCAAGCTGTTTTTTGTGTTCCACCATAGTGTCGTTGGCATGTGCCATTGCTATTCTGAGGTTGTCGTTTGATTCACCGAGAGTTTGTGTACCTTTTGCGAGACAATTTATCCGTTCACAAATCTCGACAAACTGTGCATTTAGCTGCGAAATATGTTCAGCATTTTCATTCGCTTTTGGCTGCTCGGTTGTCATTAATTTTACCTTTTGCTCTAATTCATGTATTGTAATGTTTTGACTATTCAAACTATCTTCTACTATCTTCCAGTGTGTATTATGGTTTTCTAGCGTGCCTTATATGTTGCTCAATCTAGTGTCAAGTTTGTCATTTATTTCCTGTAGAATTACAGATACCCACTTTGGTATATCATTCCGATTTCTTATGGCATCATGGTAGTTTGGGGGTCGCATATATTGGCTGTAGTTACCCATAGGATTGCCGCTCATGTTGTTGTGGTTAGTTATTACATTTTGGTTCAATATCTGTCCTACGTGGTTTGAAGCCGGTGTCCGGTAAGTTTGGGTTTGGGGTCTAGAAGGACCATTTTGGGCCATGTATTACATTGCTTGTTCTTGGTGTGATGGGGCCTGTGGATACGATGGAATATTTGGGTAGGCATAGAGTGTTTCTCGCGCTTGTGCTAAAATAGGTGTTATCGACGGATGAACTTCTCCTTTTCCCAGACTGTTCCTGGATTTTGAATGTTTGCTTGCATTTGTTCAAATTTGTTTCAACTGAACGGTAATATTGTGGTTTCCTTCATCTCTTTATTCATCCTCAGATCTTACAAAAATGGATTTTCATAAGTATAACTTAACTACTTTTAAAGCATCTATCATTTTCCTATTCATAATCTTTATATATTTTGGGATTCCAATAATCAAAGAAAGATATTAGTTCCTGATTTTTGTACCTTCAAGCTACCAGCGAAAATGTTATTCAATTTTAATTGTGTATATTTTCATACGTCTGTGAAAATAAAAAGAGTATAGGTCTTTATTGAGTTGATACGCAAAACAAATGAAACCCTTTATGTATATTTGATTCATCTGATAGTAAATCATTAGAATTAATAAGAATATTCTTAAAGCAATTCCCACACAATCCCGCCTTTTTACATCCCAACATCGTTGAAAATGTAGAATTTGCTTGTATTTAACGCATGACTTTCAAAATATAAGCGTGAACGCGTAAAAAGTAAACACCAGCAAATTGTGCGAGTACATATAATTTAGGCGAAGGGGCACATTTTATACCATATAACGCTCAGTAATTATGATCGCACGCTTAAATTCTGTGAGTGCACCTATATTATTTACGTTTGCACGCGTGCATTTTAGCGTACACGATCAAAAGTGAACTTTTGACCGATTTAGTGCGCCATACTTGTGGTAACTTCCTTATCCTTAGTCGTTATTTATCAAACTCTCGGGAAAAAATGCTTTGTTCAATTGAAGCAAAGTGGCTGGCTAACCTGGTTACGAATTGTCAGCTGAACTTGTACATACGCGAATATTCTACCAATTAACCAATTCCACACGAACAAAATCTTAGACTGGTCCAAGTAAAAAAGAGTTGCGGACGACATTTCAAATTGCGTGGAAAATGGGAAAATGAGTGGCAAATAGGACATAAAACATTGTGAGAAAAGGAGAAATAGCTTTTGTTGTTGCGGAATACTGTAGGTGTCCTACCTGATTAAGGTGTCCTTCTTCTTTCGATATAAGTGGAAAATTTGACTGTGATTCAGATGTGACTCTAAAATTGATTGACAGACTACCCTTGTGTTCGTGCTCTGTATATATCACGCCCAAACAGAAAACTGCTGTAACCACAAGAAGGGTTGTGAAAACAACTGCAATAAACAAAATGTATCTGTATATTACTGGTCCATCCGGCGGTTTGACGTTTAACGATCGTCAATCAAAAAATCAACCTACCAATCAAAACACTCATTAAAACAGGAAATAAACTCTTAACTCAAACATTGGTCGACATTTCTTTTGGTTTCGAAACTTAAACGTCGAAGCTACAACACAAACCTTGTTCGACGTTTAATTCAAACTTGTTGATGGTTAGACGACTTAAACGTCGTATCTACAACTTAAAACTACAGCTTGTTCAAGTTAGTCATGACTTCAAGCTCGCTGATCTACAGCTTCACGATACTGCCATAAATTTAGCAAAATAACACCGTTTGATATTTTAGCGGGACTTCCTGTTTGAGTCAGTGGTCTGAGCCAACGGTGGGGCCAGCGACCCATTAACTACACGTACATGCATTCGCGACTATATAATCATGTAAATACTACAATGAGGTTACGAAAAGTTTTACTCACGATTAGACTGCTTATTAACAAATCGGGACATTATGAGTGAAAATAGTAATGCTAGAAAAAAATACTTAACCCTTGTCACTATTCCTTTTTGGCAAGAGGTATAGACAAACATCTGCACGTGTGTGCAGTCTGATCTTAGTCTACACCGTCTCTTTTAAGCCGGAGTTGTTTAAAAATAATTACCGAAAATCAGTGCATCCAGTGCTGTCAGCCCTTTGATTTTGATGCACTTTTGTAGAGGACTATTTATGCAGCACGACAAGAGTTAAAGAATATCTCGTCTTTCTCAGATCAGAATGTTAGATTGATTTAGGTTTAAACAAGTCGAACTGATTTTTCATATGAATGTCACTAAAAGTGTGCTTAAATCCTTTCCCGTACATTCACTGGTTTTACGTCCCTGTGAAATTATACTTGAGTAAACATTGTGGGAATTTCTTCTTTTTCCCCAATATTTTCTACCCTACTAAATGGTTACTGTCAAATTAAATCAATTCTAAATTTTCGTCTGCAAAACTTTTGATTTTCGAAAAGTCTGAATTTTTGCGCAACAGGAAAGGGTTAAGAGGCCTACATTTCGGCTGTCCCTTTTGTTCAAGATAAACTGTGTACAAAATGATTGCTAATGTCAAAACCGGACTGTGAATATTTGAGTACGACTTGTAGATCTATGCACCTTACGTCAGCCCGATTACCTCGGTTGGTAGAGCACTTGACTTCAACCTAAAGATAACGGATTCGAGCCCTGGGCTGACCACATAAACTTACAAACTAATTGTCTTTGGAATGAGACGTGAAACCGAAGCCCCGTGTGACGGTGTTATCCGTCGAGCACGTTAAAGAACAGGCGGAGCTCTCAGCAGTTTCGCGGCCGTCAGAGCGCAGTCGGTAGCGCACCAGACTCACAATCTTCAATCATGAGTTCGATTCTGGGCGGCGGCAAAAATCCTTTCTGACATTTGTCTCTCACGAGTGGTTGGATAATCGCAAACCTAAGTGGGATAGCAGCTGGAGGCTAGGAAAGGATGTTATTGTAGTACTGGTGTGAGAAATAACAAAAATCCATCGTAAGGTGCCACCGCCGCGATATGCCTGAAATACTGTTAAAAGAGGTGTTAAACCCCAGTCAATCAATCAATCTCAGCTGTTTCGTCCTGTTTCCTCACACTATCCCCCGTAACAACTAACCGTCTGGGGCGTTATGGGCATGTGCTACGGTAGCGACGATAACGGAAATACACACACATATACCTTACTAGAATTAGATTCAGACCTACCCGTCTTTAATCCTTGACATACTGGAGCTGGTTGATACATAGCACTGGAAGATCAGCTGTAAAAAAGTAATACCTATAATCAAAGTACTGAAAAGTATTTAAAGCCAGCAAAGTATGGTTTATTAATCTTCTTTGTAAAACGTTATCATGATAGAGAAACGAGGTAAAAGTAACCAAGGAGTTAACCCATTCCCACACAACATCTCCTTTTTACGCCCCAAAATAGTTGTAGAAAACAATGTGGAAAATGAAGAAATTGCTTGTTACATGCAATTTCTTCATTTTCCACATTGTTTTCTACTTAAAGAGATAAATATCTTAGAATTTTCAACGATTTGAAATTGTCGTCTGCAACTTCTATGAAGACTCTGATCAAAGTCATTTGAACACTATGTGCAGAAGTGAGCTATAAAAACCCAAGAACTTCTATATACGGCGTAGGCATTTAACGAATGTAGTGGTTAAGCCTCCACTGGCAGTTTACACTCGATGAACTTTGAGACTACCTCAAAATTTAGTCTGTAAACATAAGCTAGCAAAGCGTCAGCTTTGCTAGCT
The DNA here is from genome assembly GCA_946902895.1 of Fragum fragum. Lineage (NCBI taxonomy): Eukaryota > Metazoa > Mollusca > Bivalvia > Cardiida > Cardiidae > Fragum > Fragum fragum. The sequence goes on along the minus strand of OX336375.1, from coordinate 6,691,423 downwards.
TAAAATAAAGGATATTAAATAACGAAACGAGCTCATCAACTTTCAAAACTTTTTACAGCTGGCTTATGGCCTATTTTGAAATTGACTGGCGAACCTGTCCTAATCTGACGATACAAGGAGAGCAGCGTAGATGGGACAGGTTCACCAGTCTAAAAACCCGCTAGTAAAAATTTTGGGTTTTCCTATCCCAATATCGGAGAGTAGCGTAGATGGGACAGGCTCACCAGTGTAATTTTGAAATTATCCATAGGGGGTTCTGTAAACAATTTTAACGATTTTTTTTAAAGATTCCTTTATGTCAGAATTTTTCCCCTACCAGAGCAATAAAGCCTTCAATTAACGGATTCAACTTTAGAAATTTTAAGACTATTCAATCACTTCATCAGTAATACAGCTAGTTTGTAGGAATGGGCGACTTTTATTTAGGGGCTTGCAATATTCAGAGATTATCAAATGACTTTGATAAACTGGGCATTGAAAATTATTTATACTTAACCCTTGTCATGGTGAATAAAATCCTCTATAAAAATTCAAAGGGCTGAAAGCACAGAAAGCATTAAAAGTAGCTAAATAATAATATTGAAAATTTATCTTACAAACAAATCTACCTTTAGAGGTACAAGCAGATTGTCTAGATAAAGATAAGAAATGAAGAGAATGTATTTTTGTTGTTGTTGTTTTCTTTGAGGAAAGAAACGTAAAAATTAATCACACTGTATGACTACGCGATGCGGACCCATACAGCGTTATTGAGTTTTGAGGTTCATACATCAATTTAATAACTAAATAGTTTCCTAATTTCTTATAATTTAATACCATGAAGAAGAAAAATGATTTAAGTAGTACTTTTTTATTCTCTTATACTTTTTTCATTTTATTTTATTTTACTCTATTTTTATTATTGTTATTTTTTTTTTTTTTTTTTTTTTTTTGTCGTGCCCAAAGATTTCTTCATGGAAGTATGAAAAAAATCAGCAAATCAAAACGCTTGAATCTTGATCTTGATAGACGAAATTAAAATCAAATTATAAGTTATTAAAAACATGTTAGCGCCTATGAAAAATGAAAAACGTAAAAGAAGCACAAACACTAAAAATACAATTCCTATTACAAAAATCGAATTGTTAAATATTGCAACAAGCCGCTCTAAGGTTCCGATTGACAGTAAGATCTTAGATATTCGGATACTTTCTTTTGTTGGATATAAAATACTAAATAGAATACTTACTGTCATGACAAAAAGAACCCACCGCGAAATACACGAAACAGATAGGATAGCCATTACTAGATGACAACGTTTAACCCTTTCCTTTACAAACCCGGACTTTACGTCACAGTGATTTATAATGGATAAAACATTGTGAGAAAAGCACCAAATGCTTGTAACAAGCAATATCTCCTTTTCCCACAATATATTTCTACCAGATAGGATGGTTTCATTTTAAAATACAGACAACATTTTAAAAATGTATAAATTCGAAAAATGGGTAGCAGATAACATTAAAAAAAATAGGTATCAGTTGCGGATTGAAAACATTACCTGCATACAAGAAACTACTTTTTAGAAACAATTTCTCATTTTCCTGCAATGATTCCCTCAATGAAAGACTCAATGGTTTGTTAAAATGAGAGGTTGTTTGTACATGGGAAAAAGATAGACTGTCCATTTCCCTCTCTCTCTTTATTTTCCATGACGTATGATAATTGAGGAAAAAAACGTATTAGTCTTGCACAGGAATAGAATAGAACAGAATTTTATTTTAAGACATAAAGCATATAAGCTCAAAGTCTTAACCCTTGTAATGCTGAACCCGGAATATTCCGGTTTTGGCAGGAGGTGTAGACTAAGATCAGACTGCACTTATGTGCAGGCTGATTTTAGTCTACACCTCCTGCTTGTACTTGTCCTGTCAGAGTTGTTTATGAGTTGATTTCTAAAAGAAATCTTGGTTTTTGAACAAGTTCTATCAGTGCTTTGATTTGACAGCATTCAGTAAAGTATTTTATACAGCATGACAAGGGTTAATATACATATAACTAACATACAATGGGGAACACTGTCAACTGAATTAACGATGAATACAAAGTACTGTGTAATAAAGAGAGTATCTTAAAATATTGTCTTAGATTATTATGAACAACTCGGTATTCTAGATGCGTCGATAAAAATCAAAACTGATAAGGCCCCTGGATTAAGTTGTTTTAAACCCGAAAATAAAAGCACGATTTTTGTATTAATCATTATGAAGAATGATGGCCGGATGCAAAATCCTACAGTTTAAATATAAACTTGGGTATAAACTTAAGTTTACCGAAGATCTGAAATGCTTAAGATATTCCTGCTTGAAAGTTAAACCTGTGTAAACAATTTCAGCTAGCAAAGCGTTATCTTTGATAGCTTAAGTTAACAGACAAAATTTTGAGGTGATCTCAAAGTCCAACGAGTGCAAACTGCCATTTCAGGCTCTACCACTAAATCCATTGAATACCTATACCATACAAAGTAGTTCTGGTGTAATTTAAGAATATTATAAACTCTATTCAAATTGTGGTGAACTCTTTCAAAAGCCAGCTTTCTAACCCATTTCGCACTCAATTCCGCTCTTTAAGCATCTCAAGAAAAATGCTGTAGAAAACATTGTGGACAATGAAGAAATTGCTTGTAACAAGCAATTTCTTCAATGTCCACTATGTTTTCTACCCTACAAGGCAAAGATTTTCTTAATTCAACCAACTTGAAATTACTTATCATGATAACTTTTGTCAAAGAAGATCACTTGATAAGCCATGCATAGCTTGCTTAGAGTACTTTCAGTACTTTGATTTTTAAAACACTGGGTTTATCTTATCGAAAAGCCATGATCTTAAACCAGAGGAGAGGCTAAAGGTGTACAATACATGAAGACTAGCTCTTTCAGTGCTAGCTTTCGATTCCCGGTGGCGGCACATATTCTTTCCGACATTTGTCTCTCACCAGAGGGTGGATAATCGTAAACATAAGTGGGATAGCAGCAGGAGGCTAGGAAAGGATGTAATGGTAGTAATGGTATGGGAAATACCAGGAATCCATTGTTAGGTGCTCCAATCGCCGCGATATGACTTAAATATTGCTAAAAGCGACGTTTAACCCAATTCAATCAATCAATCAATCTTTGAGTGCTAAATAATTCACTTTCTTTGAAAATCCTTTTCCATTTCCTTTTTCTAATCGCTGTGTCAGTCTTACTGAAACTTGGTGGGGATGTCGACTTTGTGATGTTCGAAAGTCTTTTCACAGATAGACGGACGGACGGATAATGGACAATGAGTGATCACAGTTGGTCCCCAGAGCACTTCGTGCTCAAATGAGCTTAAAATTAACGATCAATATATCACAACCCCGAATAATCTTCTAACGCTACCTCTACTACTAATACCAGTTGCTGTATATACTACGATTACAGAAGCAGCGGTGACAATTAGACATATCGAAGTATTGCAATGGACGGTCAAAATATGGTAACTACGATAGTTACGATGTTTTGGTCACCTAACGACGATTAACTCCGGCTGGCAAAAGAAAAAAGAATCCGTTTTAACAAGTAAAATGTTACGCGTTAAATCAACCCTTTATCATTTAGAAGAAAAGGGGATTTTAGCAAACGTCCTGCGACCCGAAGTTCGGAACTTTTAACAGTTACAAACGGGTTGATGTAAATTAACTACAGCGGTATATGACTGAGTCCGCACCATCTTTGTCATTATTTAATCATATTTGAATCTAAAATATTAAAAGATTGTCTCCAATGTACCCAAATACCATCTTTCGGGAGATCGGACTTTTTCTGTTATTAAAACGCGAATCAAAAACAGATGTATAGTGACTTAAACATGAACAACTTTCTAATCATATGTCAGTTAATGCCACCTGTAGTTATGGCTATCCAAAAGAGAACGAAGAAGACTATTTTTTAATGTCCAATTATGGCGCAAAGGGTTAAACATTTTATGTATTTACACCGTTTCAATCCATTAAACGACAATTATAGGGTTATAACCACAGCTTGATACGGAAGCTAACCGTCGACATAAACAGAAACTTGAGGACTTTAATGCGCAAAGGAATGGCCTAATCTAAGATGGAGAACTTGTGGCCAGACCCTTTTGCCCTTTGAAATTATGTAATGATTAAATTGAACATATGTGTATAATGTAAAAATGGCAAAAAATTATGTTTTAACTAAGACTTTAAAGTTATGAACTTAATCCGCTTCTTTCAAATATCTGAAGCATTTAATTTAGAAATTTTGAATTGAGAGCCAAAGAATGTTCATCCACATTCTGTTAAAGAACCGCTTTAAGTGTGTTCACAAGAAGTTAAGATTATAGTTGAAGAAATACAAAAATTACTCGATAATAAATCTTAGAAAAGAGCTAGTATCTGGCTGCAAATGTTGAATATTTGTCCTTACTGATAATTGACTAATCGCTGGCCCCGCCCTCTGATTTCTTTGGCCCCGCCCATGGACTCTGAAAGGAAGTTCCTCTTCGATTCCGCGACGTTCTTTTGCAGATTTTATAGTCTGTAGCATTTTGCAAATAAGTAGAATGGTTGGTTTGCGAACTAAACGTCGTAACTTCAGCTTGAATAAGCTGTAATTACGACTTTTAAGTCGCAAAACTAACAAAAATGTTTCACCAAAATGGTTGCCAATGTTGGAGTAATAACTAAACTTCCAGTCTAGATAAATGATTTCATTGGTAGACTAATTATTTAATTGACAGCCAATTTGATCAATTAAGAGTACCTAATTTAGATGTCTTTAGAGACATAGAGACCCATTTCTGTCTATCATCATTTAATTAGAGCCATTGGCTTTCGAAGATGCTTTTTTCGTACACCCTTAAAAGAACGCATACTGATGCTCTAACAAATTCAGGCGAGCACGCTTAAAAACGAGTGTTCACACGTGTAAGACGTGCGTTTGTGCATTAAATTATAGGTGCAAGCATTAAATATATGTGCCTACTTTTAATCGTGTGCGCTCGAAGATGGGGATTGCACACGTTTGATCTCGTTTGCAAAGGTTACTTTTCAACCAAACAGCACACCATAGAGACATGCATTTAAAAGTGCACCTAACTGAGCTGCGTGAAGGTTGGTAATGTGCGAGAGTTTAAACAAAGAATATATATCAGAGTCGGCACTCATGATATTTCGAAAGAGTTAGATTCACAAACGGATACCTTGGCTAAGTTACGGATTTTGATAGATTATTACACGATTGTAACAGATTTATAAAGTGTAAAAATAAAGTCAATTATTTTTCCATGCATTACCACGGCAACCTATTACCTTGCAAAACTATCCATTTTCAGGAAATGTTATTTTAAACGGGTTTTAGGTTCATGTTTCACACTTTCTCAATGATAAAACTTCTTTCTGTATTTCAACAAAATCATTTATATCTTTATTACATTATGTGTAGATGTTGCCAGGCTATCTACATTCGTTTTTATGGAATCTAATAAATAGGGAATATTACAACAGTGTCCTTTTCTATTTGTTGTTATAAATAAACGATTCGACAACACGATAATAAATAGAAAAACACATTGTTGTAATATTCCTTTTATTATACGCCCTTTAGGACATGACACTAAGCAATCTCCCTTTAATGATTAAGAAATTACCGACTTTCCGGCCGCCGTCATAGCGCAGTTGGTAGCGCGTCGGACTGTCAATCTAGGGGTCCCGGGTTCGATCCCCGACGGCGGCACTCATCCTTTCCGACTATTTGTCTCTCACCAATGGGTCGATAATCGTAGACCTCTGTGGGATAGCAGCTGGAGGCTAGGAAAGGATGTAATGGTAGTACTGGTGTGAGAAATACCAGGATTCCATTGGTAGGTGCTCCAGCCGCCGCGATATAACTGAAAGATTGTTGAAAGCGGCGAAAACCCCATTCAAACATAACCAACTTTCCGACAAAACCCGACCGTCAAAACTCAAGAAGTAGTACGTTTTTAACGGTACTCGACGAATACGTTTTTTTTTCGTACACGCCGAATATGGATTTTTTTCTGTCGACTTATATTAGATAGCCAGATTTTCATCCATATCTTTTATAAGTATTAAATAAATCCTTCTATGCAGTTTATTTGGTAAAATAACTTTCATTGTATACTTCTTTATTGTCGTTTATGACTTTTGGTGAGTGAGATAGCTTTTCATAAAGTATGCTGGCCTCATAATAATGGTGAAATAAAAGTAATACAAACCGATTATTAAGCCGTAAAGAAAAAAGTCTTTGAAGTGCTTTAGCATAAAAAGTTATGTGTGACATTTTTGGTTGAGTTGGCAATGTGGTTAAGGATTTTGTAAGAAAATAACATACTTTACCCTTGTCATGATGAATGTTATTATTGGTTTTGTTTTATGTTTTGTTTAAAATTGCATTGAAATCACAGGACTGAAAGCACTAAATGGCCCTGATTGTTGGTTGATAGGCTATTTGTTTTGGTAAATTATTTAATAGACAACGCTGACTTAAATAAATCAAACAGGTGATGTAGACTAAGATCAGACTGCACATATATTTTCCGTCTGGCTAACTTCAAACTTAGTAGAAGAGATTATTAGGAGTTGAAGATGTGCAAGACGCACTTTTCTGCCTAATCTTTGATTTAACACTATAACAGGATAGCGTAAAACGCATACAAAGAAATTACATAGAACAAAAGTTCTATGCCGTATGTAAAGATAATGTTGGTGAGAAAACTCTGCCCCTATCCAAGCATGCATGTAATCAATATTTATTGAATGGGGTTGTACGCCTCTTTTAACAGTATTTCAGTCATATCGCGGCAGCTGTAGTACCTAACAATGGATTCCTGGTATTTCTAACACCACGACATCCCATGATTGAAGATTAGGAGTGTGACGCGTTACCGACTGCGCTATGACGGCGGCTAAGCATACATATTAATGAGGAAATACATATGTACACATTCTGCTCTCGAATACAATGTCACAAGAGTGTAAATGAGGGTCAAGATTGTGATATACATGTTTACACCTGTCATTTCGTAACTGTAGTCAATTTAAAAATTCGAAAGCATGTTGCCAATCATTTGACATTCGAATATGCCTGTGTCCCAGTTTACCGTTAAGTTGACAGAATCAGTGGACCATCGAATGGGTCGTATAATGCCAATGAAAAATAACCGGTAAGCATTATTCACCGATCGAGCATAAACAATTACTAATATCACCATCGATCCATTCCATGATATTTTCTAAAATGCATTTGTCCTCAAATAACCGAGATGAAATAAACCAAGATGAGGGTAGATTCGATCTTATCATATTCATATATGCAAATGAGCTTTTATAAGGGTAAGGACAATATCGACCCATAAGAGTAAGGACAATTTTAAGTCTACGAAACCCGGTACGTTTCGAGCAAAATATCTTATCACTTACCACCATTTAATCTAAAATCCAACCTAGTACACATCTTATAGATGCCGTGTAAATAGAAATGAACGTATGACTTCATGAAGGTCACATCATTATTCTGCAGAATTTCCAAGACAACCCGAGGTCAAAATCTTTGATTTGTGCAGTAATTTTACGGATAATAAAGGTATGCTATGGACGGAGATCGTGTTATACCCGCTCTCGGATTTTATCTTTGCAAATAAATTCTCCCCATCAAGGATTATTCAAGCACTCGTAAAGCCAAAGTTAAAGTTAGTATGTCACATTATTTTCGAGTTCTTGATTCATCATATTACTTGTACTAATAACCCCCCATCCGGGGGGGGGGGTGAACAAATGACAGCCAAGTCTAGTTAATTTTATTTTTATTTTACTTTTATCATTTTTCTACCACCAAAGTCATCTGAATAAAATAATCTAAGATTAAACGCTTCTTAAACGATAAGAGGTTATACTCATTAACCTTACTAGTTCTTTAAAACTCTAGTTTTGTCGTTCATTAGATTGTAACTGAAGTAGGATCTAGATCATTTCATTTTCTATATAACCTGATTACAGTTTTGTTTGTTGTTGTTGTTGCTGCTTGTTTTTCTTCTTCCACGTCTTTGTCTTATTAGTATTCTTTATCTTTTCTTTGACAGAAACTTATCCGAGTATTTTAAATGGGTTAGAATTTGTGCGATGATGAAAAATATTCCATAAGTGTAAAAAATTAATGAATTTTCCCATTTTCAAAATGTCTTTCATTCCAAAACGGCCATCGAGAGAGCTCATTTTGGTGAGGCCAAGGTCTCATCCTTGATTTGACGGAATGTCTCTATACTTGATGAATATGTTCAGGGTAATAGATTACAAATTTAAAATGGCCGATATCAAAGGAAACAAAGGTGCGGTTTATATCTTTGACACTTTATGTCGAAATTGCATGAAATTGGGTTCATATTTCTGGAACCTTTTAATTCCATTATCAAGATCATCCAACCATACAAAAGATTTTCGAATTTGGGCTTTTATTTATGATACTCGGCGTTTGTTTTGTCAGTGTGTGTGTGTTGGTTTTTCTTTCTTGTTTGTTTGTTTGTTTGGTTAGATTTAGCAATGTTCAACACAACTCATGTATCTTTTTTATTGTGGTCACCATTTTCAAAATTACCTACATCAAAGACACTATGGATCGGGCCCACATCTCGGGCAATATAAGGTACACTTCATGAATTGCTGGGAATGCCCAAGACTACTTATAGATGTTTTTTAACCAATTTCCACACAACAAAATTTTATACTGGTCCAAATTAAAAGAAGCTGCATACGATATTTTTTAGTTGATGGAATTTAACATTTCTCGTCTTTTTTGATAGAAAACATTGTGGATATTGAAGGAATTGCATGATACTAGCAATTTCTTCATTTTCCACAATGTTTTAATCAATGCTTTTTTTCTTTAATGCGTAAAAAGGATTTTGTTGGTTAAATGAAGATACTATTTTTTTTTTTTTGTTTTCATTGAGGTATTAACTTAAAAATGTAATCATACTATATGAATAAGCTAAGCGGATTCAAGTATTTGTGTGGTTAAGGTTTTAGGTCATTCCTCAATGAATACAAAACTACTCTCTTTATTTAATGCAATCAAGCAAATCAAAGCAAACATTTTACTTTATTTTAGAAATATTTCTTGTTAGGATCTACCTTCTGCGCAAGCATACAAAATAGTTGCGAGCACTAAATTTGGATTGTGCTAATATGAGATTAAAATCAGCCAATCAAAACCCTTGAATCTTGAAAGACGGAATTAAAATTAAACCATTTATGAAAATCAAAACTTCCACCAGTTTTAAAATATGTTTGGGGCTCCCATATCTTTGCTACTATAGAGCAGAATTCTGTAAATTTTCTGTTTCTGTACAGTCTATCTGATCGACTTGTTAGATGAAAAAACTTGGCTACTTGAGAAGGTTATCATATCTGTGGAGACCAATATCACAATGGAATTAAAGCTATTCTTTCTCTATTTTAGCTAGCAAAGCGTCAGCTTTGATAGCTTAAGTTAACAGCCAAAATTTAAGGTCGTCTCAAAGTTCAACGAGTAAAAACTGCCACTGGAGGCTTAACCACTAAATCCGTTATAAGCATACGCCATAAAAAGTAGTTCTAGTGTATTTCAGGAATATTCAAAACTCTGCATACAAGTTCATCTCCTATGTATTTTAGCGCCCTTGAGCACATCGTGTTCAAATGACTCTGATTAGAGTTTTCAAAGAAGTTGTAGACGAGAATTTCAAATTATTAACAAGAGTGCCATAGTCACAATACACCTACAAATTATGGTGATGACATTGACCAAGTTTCCTTTAAATCAAGACAAAAACTTAGGAGGAGTTGCGTTCACAAGGCTGCAATTTCAATAAGCCCCAGATACTAAGTTTTAAGGGGGCATATGTCAAGGAAAATTGATGAACCATAAAATCCTTACTTCATACACATCTACAAATATAGGTTATAACATCCGCCAAGTTACATTTAGATCCTGCCAGAAACTTAGGAGGAGTTGCATTCACGAGTCTGCAATTTCAATAAGCCCCAGATACTAAGTTGAAGGGGGCATAACTGAGACAAAAATCAACGAACCATTAATTCCTTGCTTCATGCACATCTACCAATAAATTTGTAAGTATCCAACAAGTTTATAAAAGATCCATCCAGAAACTTAGGAGGAGTTACATTCACCAGGCTGCAATTTCAATAAGCCATAGAGACTAAGTTTAAAGGGGCATAACTGAGACAAAAATCAATGAACCATAAAATCCTTACTTCATGCAAAACTACAAATTAAGGTTGTAATATTGAACAAGTTTCAATAAGATCCATCCAGAAACTTAGGGGGGGTGTTGCGCTCACGAGAAAAGTGGACGTACGCACGTAGGTACGAACGGACAGACGGATGGACGGACGGACGGATGGTCGGACGGACGAACGGACAGACGGAGAAGATGTCTCCAATATACGACCGCCACCGGCTGCGTATAAAGACTCTAAATATTTATCTCTCTAGGTAGAAAACAATTTGGAAAATGAAGGAATTGCTTGTAACAACCGATTTCTTCATTTTCCACATTGTTTTCCTAAACTATTTTCTTGAGGTCGCAGAAAGGAGGGATTGTGTGGGAATGGGTTAACACCCTGTTTACTTTTACCTCGTCTCTTTACCATGATAATGCTTGACAAAGAAGATTAATGAACAAAACAACACTTTGCTGGCTTACAGTGGTTTTCAGTACTTTCTTCTGATATATAGTTCTGGCAAGTTATTTTTCAAACCACCAATGTAATTAGGAGTGCTAGAGTGGAACTAATATATATCAACCTTTGGTCTCTTGAACTTTGAAACTCAGACAATTTGTCTCATGCTGATAAATAAACTTATCAAAAGATTTAAAGGCCGCGGCCTAAGCGCAGTGGTAGCGCACTGGATCCTCATTCATTAGGTCCAGGGTTCGATTCCCGGTCTCGACAGATATCTTTTCAGACGTTTGTCTCCCACAAATAAACCTAAGTGGGGTGAGTAGCTGGCGGCTCGGAAGGATGCAGTGGTAGTACTTGTGTGAAAATTACAAGCATTTCAAGGTTAGGTGCCCCAGCCGCGGCGATATGACTGAAGTACTGATATAATTGGCATCAAATCTCACCCAATCAATCAATCATTAAAAAGATTTAAAGATAACTTAGGGTTCGGTTGCGTGAATTTTCGTCGATTGATTGATTGATTGATTGAGTGTGTTTAACGCCACTTTTAACTGTTTTTCAGTTATATCCCGGAAGCTTGAGCACCTAACAATTGATTCTTGGTATTTCTCACACAAGTACTACCACTACATCCTTTCCTAGCCCCAAGCTGCTATCCCACTTAGGTTTACGATTATCCACCCATCGGTGACAGACAAATGTTGGAATTTCCTCTAAATTTGATCTAATTGAAATATGTTGGTTCTGAGTTTAGAAAGAAGGTCAAAGGTAAAGGTCAGAGGTTCAACGTAATGACAGATGTTTGACCATCAAACCTTCATATCCAATAAATAATTCCACAAAAGATTTTCAGCACATGCTCAAAACTGTTCTAATAAGCCCCTTCCATTACTACAATTATTTTACGATCAACATGGAAGAGAACATCAGATGAACTATATGTTCGATGCCGTGCCGATAAGCAACACCTGATGCAGCCATCGAGTCGCCAACCAAATATTCTAGTTTTTGTTGCATGCTACTGGCCATTAATCTTTGCAAAATAACGCAGATTAAAATCGAAGCGGGACTTCCTGTCGGAGTCGGTAGGCATGGCAAACGAAGTAAATGGCCGGAACCAGTGATTTGTTACTAAAACTCAAATACATAAATGAAAGAAGCAGAAAGATTATCCTACCTTATTTAATCACAATTTCCTTTATCTCCAAACCGATATAGCGATTGAAGCGTAAAAAGCTAAGCTATACTGTCAAAAAGAATGACTCAAATCGACTGAAATACAATGTGTTTAGTTCAGTTTAAACTTATTTATTTTACATCGCTTGGGAAACCAGTTCTTTCTACTTGGATTAATCCCTTTCGGTTGTGCTTTCTGGAGAATACACCAGTACCAAAGTGTGGGCCAATGAAAGAACCAAGATTGATAGCCGCTCCCGGGAATCGAACAGAGACCTCTTGATCGGGATGGAGACGCTCTATCTCTCAACCACGGATACTACATGTACTGTAACCAATCGCGGCTGACAATTAAATAATCGATTGACCAATCAAATTGGTCCTTTGAAACTTAATTGAACATTTAACTTGGACAATGGTCAACATTTCGGAGCATTATTGTTGGTTGGACAACTTAAACGTCTTAAATACAGCTTGAATAAGTTAGGACGAGTTCACCAATCAACCCATTTACTGTTTTGTACCACGTATTTAGCCGTTTATTTTGAAAAAAAAAGAACCGCCATTATATATCGAAGTAGAACTTCCGACCGGAGTCGGTGACCGGGTCCTGTGGGGTAAGTGGCCGTGGAATGTGGAGTTGGTGGCCGGGGTCTGTTAGTTCAGTGACCGGGGTCTGTGGAGTTATTTGCTAGGGTCTGTGGAGTCAGGGGCCGGGGTCTGTAGAGTTAGTGGCCGGGGTCTGTGGGTCAGAGACCGGGGTCTGTAGAGTAAGTGGAGTCAGTGGCCGGGGTATGTAGAGTTTCTGGCCGGGGTCTGTGGAGTCACTTGCCGTGGCCAGTGGAGTCAGTGGCATGAGCAAATGGTTTCAAGTGCTTAGGCAAGTTTGGTCAGTGGCCAGGCCAGTGGAGTCACTGGCCGTAGCCAACAGAGTCAGTGTCCGGAGGCAGAAGAGTCAGTGACCGGAGCCAGTGGAAGCAGTGGCCGGGGCCTGTGGTTCAATGGCCGGAGCCAGTGGAGTCAGTTGCCGGGGCCTTTTGAGTCTGTGACCGGAGTCAGTGGCTGGGGTCAGTGGTTTCGGTTGCTCGGGCCAGTTGGGTCAATGGCCAGGCCAGTGGAGTCACAACAGAGTCAGAGGCCGGAGGCAGTGGAGTCAGTGGAGGGAGCCAATGGAGGCAGTTGCCGGGGCCTCCGGAGTCAATGGCCGGAGCCAGTGGAGTCAGTGGCCGGCGTCAGTGGAGTCATTGGCCGGGGATTGTGGAGTCAGTGACCGGAGCCAGTGGAGGCAGTTGCCAGGGCCGGGGCAAGTAGGTTCTGTGGCAAGGCCAGTAGAGTCAGTGGCCATGGCAAACAGAGTAAGTAGCCCGGGCCAATGGGTTCAGTGACCAGGCCAGTGGGGTCACTGGCCGTGGCCAACAGAGTCAGAGGCCGGGGCAAGTGGAGTCAGAGGCCGGGGCCTGTTGAGTATGTGGTCGGGAACAGTGGAGTCATTGGTTGGGGCCAATGGAGACAGTGGCCGGGGCAAGTTGAGTCAGTTTTCGGAGCCAGTGGAGTCTGCGGCTATGGCAAACAGAGTCAGTGGCCGGGGCTAGTGGAGTCAGTGGTCGGGGTCAGTGGAGTCAGTGGTCGGGAACAGTGGAAACAGTGGTAGAGGCCATAGGAGTCAATTGCCGTGGCCAACAGAGTCAGTGGTCGGGGCCAACAGAGTCAGTGGCCGGGGTCAGTGTAGTCAGTGGACAGGGACATTGGAGTCAGTTGCCGGGGCCAGTGAAGTCAGTGGTCTAGGCCAGTGGATTCAGTGGCCGTGGCCAGTGGAGTCAATGGCCGTACCTGTGGAGTCATTGGTCGGGGCCAGTGGAATTCGTGGCCGGGGCCAGTGGAGTCAATTGCCGGGGCCAGTGGAGCCAGTTGCCGGGACCAGTGGAGTCAGTGACAGGGGCCTGTGATCCGTTTATTTACGCCGAAACACATCCTCACACAACGGCGCTTCTTGACGCCCGAAGAAAAGGCTTTGGAAAAAAAATCTTCATTATTCATCATGTTTCACACCGCAGAAGTTAAAAGAAAACCAGAATTTCACCAACTAAAACTTGTCGTCTGCAACATCTTTGAATTTGGACAAATCTAAATATTAACAGGTTAAAAAGGAGCCGTCGGTTTGGAATTTCTCTCTATTTTTTAGATTATTTTACCGAAAACGGGCCTTCTGAGTGGTCGTAAAATCGTATTCACATCTCAACGAACACATTTTTTGTATGTTTCCGCACAAAATAGTTCCATACAAAAACGTATCAAAATTTTTACAGTTTTTTGCTTTTTTCGCTCGAAGCTATTAAATCATAAGAAATAAAGGGATTTTTTGTCATGGATGTATGAACCGAAAAACCTAATCACACTTATGTATGAATCCGCGAAATATTCTCTTTATAAAAGCCATTGTGTAAAATGAAGAAATTGCTTGCTGCAAATAATTAATAAGCTGTAGTTACAAAGTTCACTTCACAAGACCAACAAAAAATGCGAAACATAACTGTCGGAGTTCAAAATTCACCTTAGATCTAAATGAATTATTTCATTGGTCATCGAATTTCAATTCATTTCGGCGATCTGTGAATTTTTTAGTTTAAAAGCAAAGACCGTAAAGCTCCAAGAAATGGAGCCCTAATTTGAAAAAAATCACCTAGGTAAAGATCAAGTACTACATTTTGTGCAGAGTTTTTGTGCAAGATAATGGCTCCGATAAGATATGTATTAACCCTTGTCATGCTGATACCAGAATATTTTTGGTTTGACAATGGCTTCGGCAGGTGTATAGACTAAGATCAGCCTGAACAGGCATCCAGTCGAAATTAATTCTACACTACCTGCTTGTTTTGTTGTGTTGAGAAGAAAAATGAATATACCAACGATCTAATAATGTCAAAGTTTTAAAATATAATAAATTAGAGGATAAATATCCAGTAGGGCAAGCCTCAAGTAAGTGTGAACCTCATATGTAATGAGAAATTGTTTCTAGCTAGCAAAGCGTCAGCTTTGATAGCTTAAGTTAACAGACACAATTTTGAGGTCGCCTCAAAGTTCAACGAGTGCAAACTGCCACTGGAGGCTTAACCACTAAATTCGTTAAATGCCTACGCCATAAAAATAGTTCTTCGGTATTTTTAGCTCAGTACATCGTGTTCCAATCGACTCTGATAAGAGTCTTCACAGAAGATGCAGACGACAATTTCAAATTGTTAAAAATTATAAAATATTTATCTCTTTGGGTAGAAAACAATGTGGAAAATGAGGAAATTGCTTGTTACAAGCAATTTCTTCATTTTTACCACATTGTTTTTCAAAACTATTCAATAGGATTGTATCGGAATTGGTTAACTCCTTAGTTACTTTTACCTCGTTTCTTAATCATGATAACGTTTGACAAAGAAGAAAACTGCACAATACTTCGCTAGCTTCAGTACTTTTCAGTACTTTGATTACACTGTTTTAGGGTTTATTTTTGTCAATGAGTGCGTGTCCGATATATTCTTACCAATTACCCGAAAGACGGATCGCCGTTTAGGTCGACAACCATCTATCATACTTTTTTAAGCTGGAATGCGGAGCAATTCCAACTTAGATTTAACAAAACCGCAAAATGAACACAAGACGATTTCATTTCGGGTTTCTTGATAACACATATCACGTGATATCTTAGATATGAATACAATCGGGGTACTTCTTATCTCAACTTGCCACGGACAATCAGCTAGCCGAAGACAATAATATGGCACATGTAAAGGATGATATAAAAATTCGTTTAGAGACTTCTAAACATGCTTTAGTTTGTTTTAAATTATTCAAAAATAAGATGATATCAGCGTAGTAATTTGTTATTTGTGATTTGCCGTCCCGTGTTTGGTAATCACGTGATCTCAAGTGACATGTGGTAGTCATGTGACCATAGACATGCAATGTTTACAAATATCGCTCAGGTCGCAAATGCATTTTTACAACTATCACGTCGCCCAGTGCTTTAAAACATTCTAGAGCGATTAAGGGGGATCGTAAGCATCAAGCAAACGCGATTATTGTGGGATTTACAGCTTTTACTCAATAAAATCAAATAGATGCAAAACGAAAGGAGACGATTTTGAAAATTAGAATGAAAACATATCAACTTCCGGTTTCTACTTATTTACTAAATAATTACTCTTTATTGTGTCGTTATTTACAAGTTTAAACCAATAATAATACATTAAACCTTTAACAAGTGTCATGTAGCTTTCAGCTTGGTCCTTTTTAATGAAGATTTTTTCGGTTCTAAAGCCGAATAACGAATAAGGAAATCGCGCGACTACAGGGCGCCGAAGATAATTTGATATTATCTTCATCATATTATAGGAATTTTAAGGAAAGGGCAAAACTACCATGTGCAAACAATAACGTAACAATAACGTTAAAGTCCCTTTTTTCTTTTGAATTTTACTCACAACGCTTTAAATATTCTTTTTTCCTAAGTCTTAACCGGTTTTTCAAATCGATCACCCTGAAACAAGTTTCCGAGCATTTCCGCAAATTTCCTCGTATACTAATAAACCTGAAGTCAAATTCTACGTGAGTTTAGTATGGTCGTTACAGAATTGGCCGAGTTGAGGGTCAAATAATAATCGAGGTCATTGATTTCTTACTGTAGAAGCTCTTATTCTCTGTTTTCAAGATTCTAAAAGGAGTTCACGTATTACAGTTGATCAAAAGGAGAATGCTATGCTTGAAAATTCTAATTTTGCTGTGCGTGACACGAGCTTATAACTTATTCCAACATGATAAAATTTTAGACAAGTCCAAATTCGAAGAAGTAACAGACGACATATATAAGTTGATGAAATCTTTTTGGAAAAAAAACATTATGAATGAAGAATTTGCTTGTGACAAGCAATTTCTTCATTTTCCACAATGTTTTCCAAAGCTTTCATAATGAGGGTCAAATAAAGCCTCAATGTCTGGGAATGGGTTAAGACAGTGCTAGTTTTTGATTTCTGTATATGGATTTATGTTTTTGTGCGATATTCACGCACATATGTACACGAATGAGAATGCTGGTTTAAGTTTAAAGGAGGGAGGCTACTCGGAAAGTAATAAATGAATTTGAACCAAATTCGACAGTTATGACCCTTTCAGCGCTTTGATTAGAATACAATACAATGTAATAACCTGTTTTTAACAGTAAAAATGCGCAATTAAGTGAACTCGATCGTATGACCTGATTTTCAAAGTAATTCATTGAAAATTAGAAGAAGAGAAATTTCTACATTGTTTTCCTTTTGTGTTTTTAGACTTGTTTGATTAAAGGAAATATAGGAGGAAAAAGTAAATGCATTTTGTATAACGACATCCTTGAATCGAGAGAATATTTGATTTTTTGTTCGTCATAATTTCCTACCTTCTCCTTCGATATATAATTTTGAGAGTAGTTTAGAATGTGTCTGTCCCACTCTAATTTGCATAATAATAATACCATAGGCGAGCTTTTTGCTCCCCAAAACCCGCTAGACCCCTATGTTAGTCGGTGACAGATGATATAAAATCCGACTCGGGACCCTTTTTTCTTTGCCTATTTGAGTAAAGCCTACTTTTATCTTCAAAATATTAAAAAAATAAGAGATTTCTATGGAAGGAATCTAATTTTAAAGCATCGTCTGTAACCAATGTAAATCGTTTTGGCTGTTTAAATGAGGTCCTCTTAAACCACTTAGCCAATTGGTACCAAACTTAGCAGACTTTGGGGAACCCTTTTCACAATCTGTTTATGAAATCTTGATTTGAGAAAACACGTGTACTATGTAGGACAGGGCCTTTAACTCTAAGAGAAATCGTTCAATAATTCTCAGGTGGCAACCAAGAACCATTTCTGCCATTTTTGGCTAAAACTGTCATGTGGTTTGGTAGAAAATGTCATTTGAAGAAAATTGGACACACGATTCACGATGCACGAGGAATGTCGGATGCCGAACAGAGGATCACTCAAAATATCTAACTTCGTTTATTTTTTTTAGCTAGCAAAGCGTCAGCTTTGATAGCTTTAGTTTAAAGACAAAATGTTGAGGTCGTCTCAAAGTTCAACGAGTGCAAACTGTCACTGAAGGCTTGACCACTAAAAACGTTAAGTACCTACGCCCATGAGAACAAGAACCATTTCTGTCAAATTTGGCTAAAACTGTCATGTGTTTTGGTAGAAAATGTCATTTAAAAACAAGTGGACACACGATTCACCCCGCACGAGAGAAGTCGGACGCCGAACAGGGGAGTTCTAACACTATCTAACCTCGTCTACTTTTTTACCTAGCAAAGCGTCAGCAATGATCGCTTTAGTTAAAAAACAAAATGTTTATGTTGTCTCAAAGTTCAACGAGTGCAAACTGCCACTGGAGGCTTGTCAACTAAATACGTTAAATACCTACGCCAATAAAAGTAGTTCTTATGTGTTCTGCCTGGCTTATTTTAAGACACTTAGATAGATTTGTAGTGTCAGGCACGAAAATAATTTGGAAGGAACATATACTGTATCTAAGGGCGACAACCTCATCGTCGATCTAAAGGTCCCGGGATATTTCGAACATCGATCAACTATTCAAGACTTGGACTTGAACAGAATCAAAGGATAGACAGTCTGTGATCAATTAGAATCCTAACTTGAGCGTACAAAATAAGCTCATGTGGGTTAGGTATGAGTGTCTATCACTTTAGCTGCAACATCATCAATATTCGAGGTCTGGTATGATTTTGGACGTTACGGAAAATTATGTATTTGTTGAGTAAATCAGTGATAACACAGATATTCAGATTCGTTATTGTTTTAAACTAGTTGTTAACAAAACGTTTATTTTGTGCTCATAGTTATGAACAGTAATTTTCTCTATTTTACTGTTTTTGTACTGATTTTTAGCCTTAAGAAGTTAAATGGTAGGTCTACGTGCATTTCTCCCTCTCCTCCATACATCATTCGCCATTATTTCAATAGAAAAATTATGAAATATGTAGCTCATGTTTTGAAAACTTATTACGGTTGATTGTTTATGTAGAGGATTTAGTCAAAGGCTTTCTTTATTTTAGATGTAAAATTAGCAATCCTATGAATATTACCAAGGAGTGCCCCGGCCCTTTGGAAAAAAAGTGGTTTCCGATTTTCGGAGTGAAAGTTGATATTACCACTAGTGATGATATCAGAATTTATTACACTGTGAAATCCTAAGGTTTTACAGCTATGAATATAATAAACATTTTTTTCAAAGGACGATCACATAGATATGCCAAAATAACCCTTTCCTGTTAGGCAAAGTTTTAGACATTTCCAAATCCAAAGGTTTTGCAGACGAAAATAATTCAAAGGTGATTAAATTTGAAAAAGAACCATTCAGTAGGGTAGAAAATATTGTGGAAAAAGAAGAGATAACTTGCTACAAGCAATTTCCTCTTTTTCTACAATGTTTTCTCAATTCTGAAATTACGGGGTCGTAAAAGCCAAAAATTGAACAGGAAAGGGTTAAGACTCTTACTCACTCCCTTCTTGACTTGGAAGGCTTATGTATGGCCCCAGGTGGCAGCAAGTTCCACAGGCATTGATACACGATGATAACATAGATTATTTGCTCTTCGGGAATATACCTAGAGCGATTCCTGTGTTGCGGACTGGTTCATCTTGTATTGTAATTTAGCCATTGTATGACATCTCCACCTAAAGCGCTCAAATTCCCGGTTCGTCGGACACGCTCATTTAACTCCAACTGGAAGTTCCACTTCGAAATTAAACGGTGTTATTTGGCAAAATATTTGACTAGTAACATGTGACAAAAATAAACTGGTTTGTTTTTCGGCCTAAAAGTCGTAACTACGGCTTGAAGAAACTATATTTACGACGTTTAAGTCACAAAACCATCATGTTTCACAAAAATGGCGACTCATGTTAAATTTCACTTCCTGTATAAATGAATAATTTGATTGGTCAAGTTTTCTTTTACTAATGGCTGCGATTGGTCAATTGGCTGATCATATAATTAAGTAGAATTGACTCAAGAGAGCCTAATTTCTGCTTTGAAAAACAACAATGACAACAACAACAACAATAATAATAATAAAACCTTTACACTGCACATCGGCCGAAAAAGGGAAAGAGCCATTTACATAATTTATAAACAATTTTTGCTTTAATTCTTAAATTTATTCGGTATTGTTTGTGTACAAAAATCTGAGGTTAAAAAGAAAATAGTTTATTTTTATTGGAAAATCTTACAATGGTTCTATGTTTTATTTAGATCTGATAAATCTGACGGACTTTCATACTGCTTTTGGCCAAAAGCCCAATTGACGGTGCTTTTAATTTGTTTTCTATACATGTATTTGTCTTGGTTGTTCATTCTTTCACATAGTTCACACATAGCTCTTTGATACACTGTCTTATACGGAACAGAGTAATACTCGTCTTTTCGTTTAAACATTTCTGCATAGAGCTTCTCTGATCTTCCTATCTTCTTTAGATAGTCGGCAAACTCTTTAATAGATTTAAAATCTTCCGTAGAAATGAAAGTACCTTTTGGTAATAAACGATTGGCATCATTGTTACGTCCACCCCGAACCACCATAATACTGCCATAGTTATAGTTACGGAACAGTTTTTCTGTAAAATATTGGTTACACAGGGCATTCTCAAAAGCAAGATAAAATTTGTAGCCATTTATTTGATCAAAACAGTTACCAGATTCGTGCTTAAAACGTTTTCCACATCGCCATGGTTTTCCACACCTTCCATAGGAATCCAGGTCAATAAATGTCTTAAGTGTGTTTACGAAAGTTACTCTCATCGAGCGAGTTCGACAATGGGAATGTACTATGAGAGCAGATTTGGTGTTCTTTTTTAATAGTTTACCGCAGTCTTTAAAAGTAGTTTTGTTAGTCTTTTTTCGAATTTACCCGTAAGGTAGGTGTATATCTGTATTAGTTTTATCATATGTCATGGTCCAATTGTAGCCCGACACCCAGTCACCCATTTTCCAGTACCCACCAGTATCGTTAAATGATATTGGGGCTTCATGAGCAAAGAATGTCAATATTTGTCCTGGTCTACGCTTAAAAGAGAAGTTTGGTTTCACGTACCTTCCATCAAAAATGACTGCATCACTGAAATTAACATGCTAACGTCCAAACCCTATCTGACCGTTGGAGTTTGCACTTAATGAACTTAGGTATGAACTTAAAAACTTAATTACTCTGTATGAAAACGCGATCCATACAATAGTGCAATTAAGTTTTTAGGTGCATGTCTCAATGAAACCAAAATTATTTTTCTTCATTTCGTACGATTTAATGCCATCAAGTAAATCCATGCAAAAAGCCCCACTAGTTTTGAGTAAAATCTGCTTTGTGCGCATACATACAAAATAATCATTCGTGAAAGTAGAGAAAAAAAGACCAGTCAACCAAAACGATTAAATCTTGATAGATGGAACTAAATTTATATTATTCCGACTTGGTATTTTGAAAATGGATACAATTGACCAATCGACTCGATTGTCAATCAAATAACCAGTTGACCAATGAAAACATTCATTTAGCCCAGAAATTAATAATGAACGCCGACATTGGCTGCCATTTTTGTTGACAATTTTTTTTTTGTTTAGCAACCTAAACGTCGAAACTACAGCTTATTCAAGCTGTAGTTACGACACATAAGTCGCCAACCTACCATTATGTTTTGTTGTTTCAAGCTACTAGCAATAAGGTTGACTGGCGAGCCTGTCCTAAATTGACGATACTATATCGGAGAGCAGAGCAGATGGGACAGGTTCACAAGTCTAGCAATAAAGTTTGCAATATAACGCCGTTTTAAATCAAAGCTCTAATTCATGTCGGAGTCAGTGGGTAGGGTCAACGGGGTAAGTGGACGGGTCAGCCATTGGTCAATTATGTATAAATGTTTGTGTATAATGATCCTCCTTCATTTCACGCCAAAAGCGAAACATTTCAAGTATTGTCAGTCTATGCCGTTAGCGCAGACTGACCGGGGTCGATAATTGACCGATCGCTGGCCCCGCCTACTGACCTTTGTAGCCATTGATACTGACTCCGATCGGAAGTTCTGCTTCGAATCTAAACGGCTTTATTTCGCAAAATGTATGGCAGTAAGATTTAACAAAACGTAGAATGGTTGGTTTGCGACCTAAGCATGGTGACTACAGCTTGAATATTGTCGTCCGGTGATAGGTTAAAATCGCACATGCCCTGTACAGTGTATAGGCATTTATAACTATTTAGTATTGGGATGTCTATTTCTCATGTAAACAGGCTTCCTTACATGAACTGACGGGTCGCTGGTCCCGCCCACTGATTCCGCCACCCACGCCTACTGATTCCACATGAAGTTCCTCTTCCATAACGCCGGGTTTGTTTTTTGTTGTTGCTGTTGTTATTGGTGATGGTGGTTTTTTGCGTAATTATTGGCCAGTCATAAGTGAAAAAATAAATGAAATAAAACAATCAAAAAGCATAACTCGTTCAAAAATGTATCAAGAATCATCCCCTCTTGCTAGTATAGAATGCTATTTTGATAGTGAACATACGACTTTCAAGTGATTGTGTTCACCAGAGATATTACAAAATGTCAAAAATTCTGCCAACGACGATGACGCTGTTGCTGACACAGACGTGGACACAGACGAAGACTTGGCTACAGCAATACATCAGGTCTTCTTCGAATTCTGCCGAGCTAAAAATGATAGTAAATGACCGAAAGTAAACTGTAGTTACAATGTTTAAGTCGTCAAAAAAAAAAAAAAAATAAAAAAAAACAACAAAAACGTCGGTCAATGTCGAAGATTTTTGGCGATCATGGAGGACCGTTTAAGAAGAAATTGTGGGGGGGGGGGGATCATGGAGGAAATTTCGGGGGGGGTTCGGGGGGGGGCAATAGAGATCCCTTAAAGAGGACATTACGGTTTTGTGATTATGGATGTTCGTCAAAGAGTAAAATGCGTTGTAGTTTTCGTTCACCGTTGTTGTAGACGTCCGTTAAAGAGGGCATCGCGGTTGTGGATATAATGGATGTCCGTTAAAGAGGGCATCGCGGTTGTGGATATAATGGATGTCCGTTAAAGAGGGCATCGCGGTTGTGGATATAATGGATGTCCGTTAAAGAGGGAATCGCGGTTGTGGATATAATGGATGTCCGTTAAAGAGGGAATCGCGGTTGTGAATATAATAGATGTCCGTTAAAGAGGGAATCGCGGTTGTGGATATCATGGATGTCCGTTAAATAGGGAATCGCGGTTGTGAATATAATGGATGTCCGTTAAAGAGGGCATCGCGGTTGTGGATATCATGGATGTCCGTTAAAGAGGGCATCGCGGTTGTGGATATCATGGATATCCGTTAAAGAGGGAATCGCGGTTGTTGATATAATGGACGTCCGTTAAAGAGGGAATCGCGGTTGTGGATATCATGGATGCCCATTTAAGATGGAATTGAGGCTTTAAAAATTTTGAATATCCGTTAAAGAGTAAATTGCGTTTCTTCGGATTTTTTTTTTTTTGATGTTGTTTGTTGTTGTTGCTGTCGTCATGGAGGTCGTTTTAAGAGGGAATTGAGATTGTGTCGATCATGGTTAGCTTTACAGAGGGAATTGTGGTCAGGACTTTCATGGATTTCCGTTAAAGAAGGAATTGTAGTTGTGGCGATAGTGGATGTTCGTTAAACGAGGAATTGTGGCTGTGGCGACAGTGGATGTCCGTAAAAGAAGGAATTGTAGTTGTGGCGATAATGGTTGTTCGTTAACCGAGGAATTGTGGCTGTGGCGAAAGTGGATGTCCGTAAAAGAAGGAATTGTAGTTGTGGCGATAATGGATGTTCGTTATACGAGGAATTGTGGCTGTGGCGATAGTGGATGTCCGTTAAACAAGGAATTGTGGTTGTGGCGATGGTGGATATCCGTTGAAGAAGGTATAGTGGTCGTCGCGGCAGTGGATGTTCGTTAAAGAAAGAATTGTGGCTGTAGCGATATGCGATGTCTGTTAAAGAAGGAATTGTGGTTGTGGCGATGGTGGATGTCCGTTTAAGAAGGAATTTTGGTTGTGGCGATGGTGGATGTCCGTTGAAGAAGGTATAGTGGTTGTTGCGATGGTGGATGTTCGTTAAAGAAAGAATTGTGGTTGTGGCGATAATGGTTGTTCGTTAAAGAGAGATTTGTGGTTTTTGCTATAATGGATGTCCTTTAAAGAAGGAATTGTGGTTGTTGCACTTGTGCATGTTCAATAAAGAAGGAATTTTTGTTTTGGCGAAATTTGAATAAATTTTAATGGGAATTATAGTTGTGGCCAAAGCGGATGTCCGTTAAGGAAGGAATCGTGGTGATCATGGTTGTGGTTTAAGAGGGAAATACAGTTTTTGGCGATAGTTGGTGTCCCCTTAAGAGGGAACTGCGGTTTCAGGCGATAGTGGGTGTCCGCCAAAGGGGGAAATGCGATTTTTTGCGATATTTTATGTACGTTGAAGAGGGAACTGTAGTTTTAATGATCATAAAAGGTCCGTCAAAGAGGGATCTGTGAACTTGACAACCGATTGGGTTTCGTTTATGGGGGGCATTGCATTTATTGGCGATCATGAAGTTCCGTGAACTAGACTTTTTGTTGATTATGGAGGTTCGCTTAAGAGGGAATTGCGTTTTTGGTGATCAGAGATCAAAGAGAGATTTGCAATTTTTGTAATCATTGAAGTCCGTTTAAGATGGAATAACCTCTTGTGAAATTAAGGAGTTCCGTTAAAGAGGAAATTCCGTCTTTTAGAGATCACGGCTGAAAGTTAAAGAAGGAACTGCGTTTTTGGTGATCATAGAGGCTTTTTAAGATGGAATTTAATTTTAAGACCAAGGAAGTCTTTTAATTGCGGGATTATTATTTTAGCATTATTGGGGTACTTAAAAAACTGAGTTGTGTTTTTGTCGATCATGGCGATCTTTGGCACTAGCTTAGTGGAACGGGGGGAATTAACCATCAAATAAATGTATTCATAACTCCATGAACAAAAATTTGAGCACGCAGCCATTTTCTTTAAAAAATTTTTATGATGCCTACATGAAAATAAAAAAAATATTCTCTTCATTTCTTATAATTTAATAGCATCGAGCGAAAAAATA
This sequence comes from Fragum fragum, assembly GCA_946902895.1. Lineage (NCBI taxonomy): Eukaryota > Metazoa > Mollusca > Bivalvia > Cardiida > Cardiidae > Fragum > Fragum fragum. The sequence goes on along the minus strand of OX336375.1, from coordinate 6,666,362 downwards.
TGTATATATATTTTTCTTTTACCAATTTTGATACCTTTTTGTGCGGACTATTTTGTGTGGAAGCTTACAAATCGCTGCGTGCCCAAAATTTTGTTCATGGAGTTATGAATAAATTTTTTCGACCAATCAAAACGCTCGATTTTGGTAGACGAAACAAAAAATCAAATTGTTATGTACATATCGATGGCTAAGAGCATTGTATAGAGCCATACAATGTTTTTTGCTCTAAGCCCTCGATATTAGAAGATTGCTAAGTAAATTTCCGGAATCATGTAATTCTCTTTGTCAATAGTACATTCATCTGGACAACATTTTGATCGCTTATACTTCGGTCATTCTTACTACAATTGACGAATCGCTGGTCCCGCGCGCTTACTCCTATGGCCACATCCAAAGACTGCGACAGGAAAACTCACTTCGATTTGAAACAAAATTTATGGTCAGTATAGTAAGATTTTATTGACCTGACGGACCGTGACCTTTTATTGCATAATAACACGCTAAAATGATTGTCTTCGGTATTTCTCGTTTTATTCCGCTAGTAATAACATTTATATATTTGATATATTCACGAGATTCATAAACCGAAATGTCTAAAATGTGATAGAGCGAAGTCGCACTACGCTTATATTCGGCAGTTCGAGGCGATGGCAATCTTTTCATTTCGTAATTTTATCCATCAACTTTTTTGATAATTTAATTTCAAAAGGTTGGAGAATAAAACGCTTCTTAGTACTTGGCACTGTTTATAATACAGATTCGCCGTTCTACACGTATTCTTGATACGGTCCCGGTGTTCTCGAAATTCGTTTCAGCTGTTATTTGAAGAATAAACACAAAGGTCACTCAGTATATGAATAATGTGACGATTGTCTTTCTTTCGAACATATGGTTTGGGGCTATCGCAGATTATACTATATAGAAAGGAGCTACATTGATTGTCGCAACTTGGATTTGTTTGAATGGGGTTTTACGCCGCTTTCAACAATTTTTCAGTTATATCGCGGCGGCTGGAGCACCTAACAATGGAATCCTGGTATTTCTCACACCAGTACTACCATTACAACCCTTCCTAGCCTCCAGCTGCTATCTCACATAGGTCTACGATTAACGAACCATTGGTGAGAGACAAATAGTCGGGAAGGACGAATGCCGCCGTCGGGGATCGAACCCGGGACCTCTAGATTGATAGTCCGACGCGCTACCAACTGCGCTATGACGGCGGCGTCGCAACGTGGAGGGAGAGAATAATCTTACATCGAGAGGTGTTCCTGAACGATACTATTTTAGCTATTTAATGCGTACAAATATAGTTTATCATTGTATTTTGAATCGTGCAAATACACTTTCTCTTTGACCGTGATCTCGTTCTATGGAATTCAGCGTAGAAAATAAATTCAAATGAATTTTTGCGGACTTATACAAAACATACATAATCTATTTTCCTTTATCAAAGCATACGTATAGGACGCTGTGTTCCATAACAATGATCGAAGGAAAAGAAAAAAGGCAAAATCATTGAAAAATAATAAATTACGGTTTCATGGCAGTTTCGAACCCGTATTGTCATCTTCGTGTATGTGCGTACTATACCACTTGGCCACTTATCTGTTGAAAAATTCATTAGTTATACGGTTTCTTGCCTAGATATATGACGATTTATTCCCGGCTGGAGAAAACGATGTCACCCGAGCCGCAGACGAGGGTTGACATCGTTTTCTCCAGCCGGGAATAAATCGGCATATATCCAGGCAAGAAACAGTATAACAAATTTATTATACTACAAAGTTTTAAACTAAATTTTCACATTTGGGCCATGTAGGACCTTCATAACTACTAAAGTTAATTATTGTTATCCATCTCCCCTTTTTCCCCTAAGGAGCCCAATCTAAAAAGGTTGTGACGCCGTGCCTTCCACGAAATAGGTTTAACGTTTCCAGGAAATTGATTTTAAAACTTGGACTTTTAAATGGATTTAAAACTATAAATTGATAGGTAACCATTTCATTTGTGTATGTAAAAGTATATTAATTAGAATCTTACTTTTAAAGTAGGACTGCCTCGAGGGCCGAGTGGTATAGGTGCTTGACACTTGATCTGTAGGTCACGGGTTCGATCCCCTACGTCTCCGGGGTGTGGTCACGAGCAAGACACTTAATAGTCAGCCCCAGTCAACCCAGCTGTAAAAGAGGGTAGCAGTGGAATTCTGCCACTGCCTCTCTTTTAGGGACATTAAACATCTGGATTGTGAGTGTATGACCTGCCAGTAATACCCGAAAGGGGAGTTAGGCAGTATAAATAGATAGATAAATTATTTAGAATTTATCAAGAACCAATCATTAGGAATTTTCTACTATTGAACACAAATTACTATGTTTTACATTGAAAAAGTCAAAGAAAATGTGAATAATATCAGGGAAAAGGAATATATCCTTGTATGGTTTTCTACTATATATGATTAACACTTAATTGCAGAAACTTTTTGCTGTACACCACAAATATCGCTTTACTCATTTTCATATCAACACTTTGTATTCTACGAAAGATCAAAATTTCAAACATTTTAATTCATAAAATATTCTGTGAAGTAGACCTCAGTTTGTTTGTTTTTTTACAATTTTTAAGTCTTACTTAGACTTTGTTGATTTTCCAGGAATAAATATGACAATGCTTTACGAAGCGCTCCCTGCAGGATCTAAAATTACAGTAATCAATCTCTTCTTATTCTAATTGGAGGTTATCAATGTTGCTTTTTTAACTATTTGGCTGATATCAATTTTAAAAGTTAGGACCATGGAATTCACGCCCCCTTCCTACTCAAGATCATGTATGGGGGTTCGATTCCCTCCCAAGATATAACAAATAGCTAGTGCATATAGGGATAAATTGTCTGGCGGTCCCACATGCTTTTGAATGAAACAAACAAAAAATGTAGAAAAATATATACCTGCACATTATGTATACGTTTATGTCAGGTCTTTATTAACCAATCGAATTGCGACAATTTTCTTTGTAGTATAATAAAGACTGATATACGAACATTTTATTATTTAAATGTATATTGAACTTCTCCGAGTATGGACGAAATAACTCGTAAACGCAGGATTTTCTCTAGAACAAATTTATTCATTGGTAATTTACGCATTGCATAAAGGTCAAGACATGTCAATAATTTCTATCTATAGCATGTATCAAAAAGGGGAATGGTTGGTCGGCGACCTAAAATCCGTAACTACAGCTTGAATAAGCTTGAATAAAACAACAAAAATGATTCGCACAACTGGCGGCCTATGCCGGAGCTTAAACCTCAATTCCAGGCTGAATAAATGATTTGATTGGTCGATATATTCCTTGATTGACAGCTGCGATCAGTTTATTTGAGAGAAAAAAACAAAAATTGATAGCGGTTAAGCCTTATATGAGGTCACTTTTACAAGACAGACTTCTGCATATAAAGCTTACTTAGTGACATAGAGGCACAACCATCATGTATACCTAATTGTTTCAAAATTTGTTACTTATTTGATAAAACCAAATTTGTCTTAATTGATAGATCAAAAACAGGTCAACCGACTCTGCTGGTCCCACCAACAGACTCCGACAGGGAGTTCTGCTTCGACTTTGAATGACGTATTTTGTTTTAAAATTTACGACCAGTTAATTGTAACAAAAAGCCTATTCAGTGTGTAGTGATGACGTTCAAGTCATTTTACCAACACAAATATTTTATATAAATGTCGACCAATGTTGGCGTTCAACATTTATTTCCGGTCTAAATGAATGATTAGATAGGTCTATTGAGTCTTTTATTGACGCGTTCCTTCATTTATTCATAAAATGTGAGGTAACGTAGGAAACATAAAACCATGTTATCCGTATATCATTCAAAGGTCATAGATGAGCTGTCAACTGTGAACAATAGAATATCAAATATAGATATGTAGGGAATATTATGTTACGAAAGGGATACAACATCTCGTATTTGCTTTGAGCTGCGGAGGAAATTTATGATTTTTTACGAGACCGAATGTCGAGAGGAATATCAATTTTTCCTCCGCAGCGAGAAGCAAACACGAGATATTGTATCGCAATCGTAACGTAATATTCCATTTTTTATAGAGATATAGGATAACTCTAGATACATTTTGTCCCAATTATGCCCCTTATTCGACTTAGATTTTTTAATAACTATCCTTTACCCTACTGCTTAGCAAGCACAGGCATCCGTTTGCGGTGCTCTTGTTTTTCTTCTTTTCTTTCTTTCTTTCTTTCGAAAGGCTAATGGGCTATTGTTTGGCAAAGTGACCGTTGTTTATGTGTGTTTATCCGTCCGTAAAATGAAAAAGAAAAAGAAAATAAATCTTATATCTAGAACATATCTTTACGATCACTCAATGTAACCATTTTCCCTGATGAACATTATTGTGATATTAAATGATGGGTATTTATCAAATTTGGATGATCCTAAGTTGATCTTCAGACTACACAAAACTATTGTGATCAGATGAAAACACAGTGTCGTTATGGTCAAAGTCATTCTATATATTTTGTATAGGGTTGTAACTATACATGAATAACTAAATGTATCGGGAAAATGATAGTCACAATGTCAATGTAACGATAGTTTTTCCAAATAGTAATAACTGTCGCGACAGTTTCTTCATTATTTATAGTTTTGATAGTACATTTACATAGCTTACTTACTCGGTATAAAAATATTTGTTAATGTCTATTTAGATCGAAAAACAAACGTAAAAGCAAATTTAAACAAAAATGATATACCAAAGCGATTATGCTTTCATTATTAAATATTAGTTGAATATTAGTTATATAGAATGTTAGTTGAAAAGTTGTGATAAATTTAGTCACACCAGTACTACCACTCACCCTTTCCTATCCTCCAGCTGCTATCCCACTTAGGTTTACGATTATCCACCCATTGGTGAGAGACAAATGTCGGAAAGAATATGTTCCGCCGGGGACCGAACCCATGACATCCCATGATTGAAGATTAGGGGTCTGGCGGGCTACTGACTGCGCTTTGACGGGCCGGGGACCGAACCCATGACATCCCATGATTGAAGATTAGGGGTCTGGCGGGCTACTGACTGCGCTTTGACGGAGGCCCAACTACATATAGAACAGAATGTTTAATAAGTGTCTGTATGTGAGTAACCTTATCATTCTCTTCCAGTCATTACCATTAGATTCAGGTCTGTGGAGCGAATCAGTCAGAGCCTCTAGTTTTGTTGTGATGTGTTTAAAAACGTGAATGAATGTGAAATTGGCCACAACAATAGACTTGTATTTAGCACAATTATGTTTGTTTTGATTTTGTGAAGAATGGAATGCAGTTCGAATTAAACAAGAAGTTGATTAATAATATGTTTGTTATTTATTTTGATAATCCTCTAAAACTTAGCAAACTCAGATTTGTCCATGTCTAGTGTGTGTAGATTTAATGCCCAGCTTTGAAAAGATAGGGACCCCCGTATATAGGTTAAGAAATGTTTTATTTTATCTATTTGTCTGTTTAAATCTTACTATATAAACTTAACCAATGTAAAAGCATTTTCCTGTGATTTCAAATATCTAAGGTAAATTGTTAGCTTAGCTGTTTTCGGTGAAAACCTGAGGTATCGCCATAGCCTTTGTGTTGTAGTCCTGGTTTTCGTCGTGAACATTTGAACAAAAGTTGTATCAAGAGGCCAAGCCGCCATCATAGCGTAGTTGGTAGCGGCCTCCCGATAACGGCGGCACAATCCTTTCCGACATTTGTCATGCTAATTCGGAATATCTGCACACGATCGCAAAATCTTGTTACTGGAAAATTTGCATATGTTGTGTAAAAATTTGTATTTCAAATCAAGAATCCAAAATTTGACATTTTGCGTATCATCACGGCACGCACATTTATAAAAGATACGCGTTTTTTCTGCTTACGCGCACAAAACTCAATTAATTGATAATAAAAATAATGCGAACAAATTTTATATCATAGTGCGTTTTTACGCCGATTGTAACAGAGCTTGGATTTCTACTGCAAAGCTCCACCGAATAGTGCGAATCTGAATATATGCACGTGTTCTTTTTAGAAAAGTAATAGTATATACATCGGAAAATTTTGAAGTTTGTGCAGATGAGGTACGTAGAATGTCCACAACCACTATTAGTGCGACCGTATGGAGACTCACCGTAATTGGATAAATAGTACCCTGAGCTAATATTGACGCTCCGTATTTGAATAAAATATTACCTTGGTATTGGGTGGGGGTAGGTTTACACGAATCTTCTGTGGGCGAATTTTAAATTGAAATTTTTGAATGTGCTTACACACATAAATGGATGTGTGTAATCTTTTGTATAATGAATTCTGTTCAAAATGTGTAATCACATGTATAAGTGCCGAGGAAGGCGTGTAATATCACATACGTGAACTAGGTTTCGTGCGTGTAATCAAACAGTATATGCACTGGTGTGGGCAATCTTATTCATGGGTACTGAGATGGGTGTGTGTAACCACTTGTAAAATGAACTGGTTTAAATGTGTGTAAACAACACACTAAGGTGGTGAGATGGATGTTTGTAACCATTTGTTAAATGAACTGGGTATAATGTGTGTAATCAACACTCAAATATGCTTAGATGTGTGTGTAATCATTTCTTAAATGAACTGGGTTTAATGTGTGTAATTAACACACGAAGGTGCTGAGATGGGTGTGTGTAATCATTTGTTAAATGAGCTGGGTTTAATGTGTGTAATCAACACACGAAGGTGCTAAGATGGGTGTGTGTAATTATTTTTCAAATGAACTGGGTTTAATATGTGTATTCAATACACGAGGGTGCTGGGATGGGTGTTTGTAATCATCTTACGAATTTACTGAGATTTATGTGTGTTTTCGCAAGTTCTGGTACTGACTTTCCGGTGAAATTTAAAAAAAAACTACCAGCAAATACATCACTCATTAGAGGCGATAAACACTTTGCATAATGTATCAGAAATACGAATTAAGCTTGTTTTTAGCTCTAGTACGTGTATAAAGTATAGTAGTGACTTTCAGGTAAAAGTCTCATGTAATGAGTTTCAGGTCAATACGAGTATGTGTGTGTGTGTATGTGTGTGTATGTGTCTTCTTGTAACAGAATATCATATTGACCAAGCATGACGCTTCTGTGAGCCATTCTCTTGTCCAAACGTGTGTCAATTTTCTCATTAGCTTGTTCGTGTCTCCCCTTATGCCTTCTGGCCAAAATAACCCCAATATCTATCAGTCTTATACTTGCTAATTCACTTATGATCTGAAATTTTTACAACTTCTGTGTTGAATGTTCGGAAATATGTGAAATCAAGCCATCAAAACGAGTAAATTTATATCATAACACACATGAAAATGCGATAATTCGAGCATAATTGGGACAAAAGTCGGCGGGATGATGTGTAAACCCTGTAAATGTACAGCTAATCGAGAAAAAATCGTGTTTTATCGTACTAGGCCGAAACAGACAGCACTAAACCTTACTTGGAACCGAACAACAATCGTACGAGAATCGTTTGCAAATCGTATTCAAATCGTGACAAACCTTGCTTGACCGAGTATATCCTCGCTTTGCTCAATCACACTCGTGCTACATTCGGGTCTTAATCGTACCAACTCATCCCTAGGCACGGTTGGGGCTCGATACCCGTACCTGTCAACCTGTGTATAACCAAGTACCATGTGCTCAGCCGTATTCTGTGTTAACAGGGTTAGACGACGGAAATTCAGACATGGCCAATATGAACGAGGACCTCAAATGTAAGCCGATTATAAAGATCCTACATGGTAGAGATTACTTATAGAATAAAAAATTCTTACTTTTGCTTTTTCAAAATGTAACCACGATTTTGAGGTATAAGGCTCAATGAATAAACCACGAGAACGTTAGCGCGAGAGGATTATTCATTGAGTTAAATATCGCAAAAAATGGGTAAATTTTCAATTACCAACGGAAGAATTTGTTATTATAATTCTACCACGAGGAAACAAACGATGACGTCCTAAAGTAATATGAAGTGTGGATTATTTCCCTTTATTACGTACGCGCTTCCGTTTATTGATGTAAACTAATTCTCATTGTCGGTTGATTGATACAAAAATAGAGCTGTTTGATATACCATAGCAAAAGAATGTGTGGTCATAAACTGTTAACATCACATTTTTCGAAAAACACTCGTGGTGATAGGATTACGTGACAACTCTGTTATTATTTTATCTTGAAATGTTGAAGCGATATAAAGGCAACCATAACCGTTGAAGGATATGCCGAATGCCAAGCCGAACGGCGCCAAACTTTACTAACTTAAGTTTATTTTGAACATAATTTTCTTTATTAAACATTTTCTTTTGTCGAGAAACATGTTAAATCGATAAAAAGAATCATGTTTTCTTAGATCTGATATAATATTTCTGGTCTTGTTTGGCATGATTTGGACGCTAATGGGGTTCTCTGTAACTTTCTATCCCGATAGGAAACAATTATATAAAAACGGAGAAGTTCGTCGATTTTCTGCCACTCGTGGATATCTAATGTTATCAGGGTACTTTAAATACAATAAATGCAAACAGATGCAACTTCGATACGCGACAACAAAGAATAATATGACCTGTTACACATATTGAAACTTTTTTTTTCCAATGGAAAATTCCTCGCGAGCCCTACTTTTAAGAGATTTAACCACGCTCGAATCGCTTTGCGTATATAAGGCTGTATTCACGTGCCATGATAGAATAAGGAATTTGCTCGTGGAAAGCTATAGTAGCATTTTTCTGTCACGATATACGAAGTGATATCGTAGTGATAATTGAAAACTATCGCGGTAAGTATAAGATTCCTGGAAAAATCAGTGTAAATCATTAAAAAGGCTGCTTGCGGAAATGAGGAATTTGTCGACCGTGTTAGTTGTTGGAATTGTCGAGAATCCAGTGCGAAATTTTTCCTGAATCTGCGTCGACATTTTAACATTATATATTCATTTATTTTTGTTGTAAGCTTCCATTTTTCGTATTAGATTTATATTATAATACGATGTCTTCTCAATTAATTGTGCAAACAATTAATTTTAAAAAGAAATAGAAGACCTTCATAAGGGCTTCCAGTGCTCTCAGTTCTTTGATTTAAAAGTCTATTTGGAGGCTGTTTTTTATTCAACATGGCAAGGTTTAAGATAAACTGCAAACAGTCTTGATGAACTATTATGTTAAACAAACAGACAAGATACAGCACCTAGATTAGCAAATTTTGAAACTAATTTCTATGGAAAGTTTTTTTTTCTGATTTGAGATTGCTTATTTTCGTTATCTTATTAGTTCGATTTCGCAGTCTAATTGATATGAAATTGAAAAAAAGGGGACTAGATACTTTCTTTGTCCTTTTTTTTCCTTGTATAAAAGAAAAGCGAAATTGGGGACATGCTCCTTCTATCCTGAGATACCGAGGTGTCGACATCCATATATCTCTTAAAGTATTATAGCTGTTAACTTGAAACTTCATAGGTGGACAGATCTTGTCCAGGAGAAGTGCAGTGCACAAGACCCACAACTCCTGCTTGCATTTTTATGAGCTATTGCCCTTTGTTGTTTTTACGACTTAGATTTTGTCCAGAGTATATCTCTGAGGGTATAATAGCAATCGTCGAACTCATTGACAAGAAATGCGGTACACAAGAAGCCTAAATCTAACTGGCATCACTTTAATATCAAGCTTTTACGGCGGGGATGGCCATGTCCGACATGGCTCTTGTTGTTTTCTTGTCTTCAGATGCCGAATATATCTTTGTAAAATTTTCTATTTCTATTGTCCTTCATTGTATATTTTTGTATGTATTGTAACTATTAGGATTGGATCTTCATACAAACGGGGGAAATAAAAATTTGAATGTATGTATCGAGAGTGTATAAAGGATACTGTATTGTTTATGGTCTGTCACTGACCAATAAACGTTGGCACATTCTCAATTACTCCGTTTCCTACCTAACTTCCTGTTCTTCTTTTGTGGACCGTTTTGGTCTTAAAAGCTGCTGTTATCATGTGAAGATGGTAGCCTGGGTGTCTTAAGTTTCTTAACTCTTTCCCGTTTTACAAAATTTTAGACCTGTCAAAATTCAAAGGCTTTGCAGACGAGAATTTAAAGGGAATTAGATTAAAAAAAATAACCATCCAGGAGGGTAGAAAATATTGTTGAAAATGAAGAAATTCCTCAATTATAAAATCACACGGACGAAAAAACCAGGGATTGAACAGCAAAGGGTTACATGTTCCTGTGGTCATTTTTTCTGATTGGGGTTGGTTGTCGTGGCTTAAATGTAGCTATAACGCATGCAACTTTTACATACTTGAGAAAATAACCATAAAAACATTGTTGGAGAAATGAAGAAAAGCTAATATAACCGGCAATTACTATATTCTCCACGCTATTTGACAACGAAATTAGAAGTTCCGACACATTGGAATAGATGTCGGCAACTTCTTTGTGTAACATAATCCATGGTTCGAGCCTATCATTATGTATATATCTTTTGTGAAGGAATAAGCAGTGTAGCCACGGCCCTAATCAATCAAATTAATACTAAATATTATGTTGATGGGTCGAAGATAAACACGCCCATCTGATACCAATACTTTCTGGAATGAACAGTTTTGAGAGAAAAATACGAGACAAAGTATTTGATTTGTTGACATAGTATTTTGGTCCAAAAGGAAGCAAATGCGCAAGACGGGGAAGACGAGTAGGGAGTTTGAAATGGGATAGATCACGTATATAACTGTAAGGGCTTGTGCTCCAATAGTAGTCGGAGATGAATGTTTAGAAGTATTAAATGTTCTATGATTAACCCATTCCCAAACAGTGACACTTTTGAACGCCCCCAGGGAAATCATTTAGGAAAACATTGTGTAAATGAAGAAATGACTTGTAACAAAGAATTTCTTCATTGTACACAATGTTTTCTACCCAGAAATTTGATAAAAATCTAAGATTTCATAAACTTTTAATTGTCGCCTGCAACTCCTTTCAATTTGGACCGGTCTAAAATATTGTTGTGTAGGAATGGGTAAAAAAGAATTTGGAGTTATTGTCAATTTATCCATTAAAGGATAATTGAGAAGGGACATTGTAGAAACAGGAGAAAATGACAATATTATAATACATTTGAATTTGACCAATCTTACATTTTGTCGTTTCGTACTAGGTGAAACAACGTTCTCGACAATTTAAAACCACTCTGAAACGATACTTAGTTTGTTCCTCGAGCTATACGTAGACTGAAAATGCCCATCGCAATATCAGGGATTTATTTTAACCTTTATACCAGACGACACAGTTTAGAGAGGGAAATACTAGTGACAACGAACCCAAAACTGAAGAAAGCTTATTTTTTCTGTCGTTTTCGGTAAAAAAATTGTGGAAACAGAGTGCTTGCCAATTTCTTCATTTTTCAAATTGTTTTTCTGAAACCTATTCTTATGGGTCGTGAAAAAAGACGGATTTCGTGGAATGGGTTAAGCCTAAGTTTCGTTAAGATCGGAAATCTTCGACGGGTTTTCACACTGATCTCTTCCAAAAGCCCACTTAACAGTGCTCTCTATGTGTTTTATATATTTGTCTTGGTGATTCAGTCTTTCACAGAGATCACACATTGCCCTCTGATAAACAGTTTGATAAGGTACCGAGAAATATTCATCCTTTCTTTTGAGCATTTCTGTATACAGCTGCTCTGATTTCGCTAACGTGTTCATGTAGTCTGCTAACTCTTTAATAGACTTAAACTCTTCCGTAGAAATAAAAGTTCCTTTTGGTATTAAACGGTTTGTATCATTGTTGCGTCCACCCCGAACCACCATTATACTGTCGTAGTTAAAGTTACGGAATAGTTTTTCTGTAAAATATTGGTTACACAAGGCGTTTTCGAAAGCGAGATAAAATTTGTAATTATTTACTATATCAAAGCAGTTATCATGTTGGTTTCTCACTCCACATTTCCAGTTTTGTCCGCAATTTCCAAGAATATCAATGTCTAGGTATTTCCGTAAAGTTTTTACATATGATTCCCGCTTGCCTCTGGTATGACAGTGCGAGTATACTATAAGAGCTGTTGCGTTCTTTTTCTGGAATATCTTACTATAATCTTTGGTTACAGTTTTATCAGGCTTTCTCCGAATTTCTCCGTATGGTAAGTGTATATCTGTGTTGGATTTGTCATATGTCATGGTCCAGTTAAAAGCCGAAACCCAGCCACCCTTGGTCCAAAAAGCGCCGGTATCATTGAAAGAAACGGGGGCTTCATGAGCCGAGAATATCCAAACCTGTCCTAGCTTTCGCTTGAAGAAATCGCTGGTTCTTACTTTCCTCCCATCAAAAATTACTGCATCACTGTCTTGAATATGTTTTGGATCGAACCACATCCGACAGTTATTGTATTCACAGGATTTAAATCCAGCTCGTACTGCATCCGGCCAGCGGGCCATATAGCCCGCGAACTTGTACCATGTGATGTTGTAATGCTGTTGAACTGTTTTCTAAAATTAAACGAAAAAGGGGGACTCATTTTTTTGAAAAAATATATAAAATGCACAATCGTAAGACTGCACAATCGACTTATTAACTCTGGTCAGTGTGATCTGATTGATTGATTGAGGTTTAACGCCACTTTTAACGGTATTTCAGTCATATCGCGGGGGCTAAAGCCCCTAACAATGGAGTCCTAGGATCTCTCACACAACTACTACCATTACATCCATTCCTAGCCTCCAGCTGCTATCCCACTTAGGTTTACGATTATCCACCCATTGGTGAGAGATAAACGTCGGAAAGGATATGTGCCGCCGCCGGGGATCGAACCCATGATATTCCATGATTGAAAATTGATAGACCGATAGCTATGCCGGTGGTCAGTTTGATCTAAACGGGTTCAAAGCGTTTCTGTAGTCATATGTTATAAGTATTCATGTTATTTTGCATCAGAAGCGATCATATTGAAATTACCCTGAATTGATTTGCAATGACTTCGGTTTTCTTCCCCCTTCCCCATTATGATCTCTTGTGAATCCACATTTTCTATTAAAGTTAATTGTGTTTTATGGATAATAGATTTTTTTGTATGTAAACAAGATATATTTTACATACCTTTTAATTGTTCTGATAAAATACATAAATTGCACGCGGATAAAATCGCAATCGACAGGAAAACCGCGTCAAGGATATACTGAAATGACACAGATATGGTTAGTTACGTCATTTTCCCGGAAACATAACGTCAAATCGAGCATAAAGTTATTAAGATTATGAAAAGGTTGATTGAAACCAAGTTTCGTGAGCTTCGGTGGGAAAATAATGAGATTTCACAAGACCGAAGGTATGCAAAATATAACCACTGATAGCTGAAGGTGAAAGGGGTAAAAGTTACAGAATCGAGGTACATGGAGCCGACTAAAATCCTATTATTTGATGAGTGAAGATACGAAGTAACGTTGCCTTAGGTATACTTTTTTAGAAACCATATGAGCGCATGCGTGACATTTCCAAACATTACACATATGCGTCAAGTAAAGACTCAGATCCGAACAGTCTTATCAGAGTCTTCACTCTGCGCTCTGTAGATAGATACTGACCCAAAGCTTCTTTAAACAATCAACGAATGTTCTAATTGCCCCGAATGGCTGCCCAGGGTGCTCAATGTGTGCAAGTTACGCACATGCAAAATGGTTGGAAATGTCTCGCATAGACTCATATGAAAGATAAATGATACTGGATCAAATTTCCCCCAAAAGGTCGAAAGTAAAGTCACATGATCAAGGCATTGGGAGTCAAGTGAAAGGCAATCACCTGATGTGAATATGAAACATATTGGCACTAGGTAAACTTTAAGAAAATGGACGCAAGGCTATAGTGTTTGGTTAAATCTTTTGGGCCTAATCAAAGCCTATCGCCTGGTGACAGTAAATGTGGTGAATTTAAGTCCTAGATAATAGTAGTCAGATGATATAAGCAAGGTTAAAGTTTTTGGTTAAATCTCTTTAAAATGTCAGGTCAAGTATCAAGGTCACAGAGGCAAGATCCTCCTCACCTAATAAGCGACCTAACAAGCTTTAACAAAGAGGGACATCATGGAAGGCTTAGGATATGACAACACCTATTCCGAGATATTCGTCCTGCTAAAATACACCATTTTGGACTGTCGAAAAAAGTGTTGGCCAGACGAAAAGGACTGCGTAAACGAGAAGGGTTCACTAATGGTCGCACTTCATTATTGTATTTTTCCCCTTAAAATCGATCCTAATTAAGCTATGCTTATTCCGACGTGTTCTAACCCCTTTTCATGCTGAATTAAATATTTTTTAGCTCTACTGGCCGAAGGCCACTAGAGCTATAAGGATGGCTTTTTCCCGTCCGTGCGTGCGTCCGTCCGTCCGTCCGTCGTCCGCCCGTTAAACTTTTCCTTGTTTACGCGATAAAGTCCACAATTTTCATCGGATTCTCTTCAAACTTTCACAGAATGATTGTAGAATCATAAGGATCGTTCCGTTCGAAAATGGGTCAGATCCGTCAAGAAACGCGGAAAAGGGGCCTAATTAAAACTTAATTAAAAAATCTTCGTTTACGCGATAAAGTCCACAGTTTCCACCAGATTCTCTTCAAACTTTCACAGAATGATTGTACCACCATAAGGATCGTTCCTTTCGAAAATGGGTATGATCCGTCAAGAAACACGGGAAAAGGGGCCTTATGAAAATTTAATTAAAAATTCAATTAAAAATCCTCGTTTACGCGATAGAGTCCACAGTTTTCATCTGATTCTCTTCAAACTTTCTCAGAATGATTGTACCATCGTAAGAATCATTCCTTTCGAAAATGGGTATGATCCGTCAAGAAACACGGGAAAAGGGGCCTTATGAAAATTCATTAAAAATTCAATTAAAAGTCCTCGTTTACGCGATAGAGTCCACAGTTTTTATTGGATTCTCTTCAAACTTTCTCAGAATGATTGTACCAACATAAGGATCCTTTCTTTCGAAAATGGGTCAGATCCGTCAAGAAACACAGGAAAAGGGACCTTATAAAAACTTAATTAAAAAATCTTCTTAACGCGATTAAGTCCACAGTTTTCATCGGATTCTCTTCAAACTTTCACAGAATGATTGTACCATCATAAGGATCGTTCCTTTCGAAAATGGGTATGATCCGTCAAGAAACACGGGAAAAGGGACCTTATGAAAATTTAAATAAAAATTCAATTAAAAATCCTCGTTTACGCGATAGAGTCTACAGTTTTCATCGGATTCTCTTCAAACTTTCTCAGAATGATTGTAACATCAAAAGGATCATTCCTTTCGAAAATGGGTATGATCTGTCAAGAAACACGGGAAAAGGGGCCTTATGAAATTTTAATTAAAAAATCCTCGTTCACGCGATAGAGTTCATAGTTCTCATCAGATTCTCTTCAAACTTTGACAGAATGATTGTACCAACATAAGGATCGTTCCTTTCGAAAATGGGTATTACCCGTCAAGAAACATGGGAAAAGGGGCCTTATGAAAATTCATTAAAAATTCAATTAAAATCCTCGTTTTCGCGATAGAGTCCACAGTTTTCATTGGATTCTCTTCAAACTTTCACAGAATGATTGTACCATCATAAGGATCGTTCCTTTTGAAATTTGTTCGATCCCCGACGGCGGCACTCATCCTTTCCGACTATTGGTCTCCCACCAATGGGTCGATAATCGTAGACCTATGTGGGATAGCAGCTGGAGGCTAGGAAAGGATGTGATGGTGGTACTGGTGTGAGAAATACCAGGAATCCATTGTTAGGTGCTCCAGCCGCCGCGATATAACTGAAAGATTGTTGAAAGCGGCGTAAAACTCCATTCAAACAAACAAACCTTTTGAAATTTGGTATGATCCGTCAAGAAACATGGGAAAAGGGGCCTTATGAAAATTTAATTAAAATTCCATTTAAAATCCTCGTTTACGCGATAAAGTCCACAGTTGTCATTGGAGTCTCTTCAAACTTTCACAGAATGATTGTACCATCATAAGGATCGTTCCTTTCGAAATTTGGTATGATCCGTCAAGAAACATGGGAAAAGTGGCCTTTTGAAAATTCAATTAAGAACTCCATTAAAAATCCTCGTTTACGCGATAGAGTCCACAGTTTTCATCGGATTCTCTTCAAACTTTCTCACAATGATTGTACAATCATAAGGATCGTTCCTTTCGAAAATGGGTATGATCTGTCATGAAACATGATAAAAGGGGCGTTATGAAAATTTAATTAAAAAATTATCGTTAACACTCTAGAGTCCACAGTTTTCATCATATTGTATTTAAACATTCACAGAATGATAGTACCATCATAAGGAATGTTCCTTTGGGAATTTGGTCAGATCCATTAGGAAACACGGGAAAAGGGACCTTATGAAAATTTAATCGAAAAATCTTTAAAGAAATACTCTTTAACACTCTGGAGTCAATTGTTTTCATCGGATTCCCTTCAAACTTTCACAGAATGATTGTACTATCATTAGGATTATTCCTTTCGAAATTTGGTATGATCCTTCAAGAAACACAGGAAAAAGGGGCCGTATGAAGTGTTAAATAAAAAATTCTCAGTAATAATCTAGAGCCAACAATTTCCAACGGATTCTCTTCAAACTTTCACAGAATGATTGTACCATCATTAGGATTGTACCTTTTGGAATCGGATATGATTCCTCAAGAAACATAGGAAAAGGGGCCTTATTTAAATTTAATTCAAAGATCTTTGTTAACACTCTGGAGTCCACAGTTTTCATCTTATTGACTTCAAACTTTCACAGAATGATTGTACCATCATAAGAATTGTTCCTTTCAAAATTTGGTATGATCAGTCAAGGACCACGGGAAAAAGGGGCCCAATTAAAACTGGATTGAAAAAGTCCTAGTAAACACAGTAGAGTCCATAGATTTCAACAAATTCTCTTCAAACATTCCAAGAATGATTATTACATTAAATGGATTGTTCCTTTCGGAAGTAGCTTTGATCCATCAAGTTTCATGGGAAAAGGGGCCCTATGAAAATGTAATAAAAAAAATCTTAGTTAACACGTAATGGCCCTAGATTTAACCTGATTGACTTCAAACTTTCACATAATGATTGTACCATCATAAGGATTGTTCCTTTCAAATTGGGTCTGATCCATTGAGAAACATAGGAAAAGGGGCCTTAGGAAAATTCAATTAAAAAAATCTTAATTAATGCTTGTAAGTCCACAGATGAGATGGGGTTGTCTTTATACTCAAACAGAATAATTATACTTTTGTAAGAAGAGTTCCCTTTGGAATTGGTTCAGATCCATCAAGTAACATGGGAAAAGGGGCTATATGAAAATTCAATTAATAAAACCCTGTTAACACAATTAAGCCCACAGCTTTGATCAGATTTTGTTGAAACTTTCACAGAATGATTGGAAGGTCATAACAATCATTCTTTTCATAACAGGGTTTGAACTGTCAAGAAGCACAGGAAAAGGGACCTTATGAAAATTTCATTTATAAATCCTTGTTACCATGTCCAGAGCTTTCATTGGATTTTTTTCAAACATTTACAGAATAATTGTACAATAATAATGATTGTTGATGTTTGCATTAGACCTGATCCGTCAAGTATCACAGGAAAAGGAGCATTGTGAAATTTAATTTTAAAATCATTGTACCACAATCAAGTCAACAGTTTTCATCAGATTCTGTTAAAACTTTCACAGAATGATTATTCCATCATGAGGATTCTTTCTTTTTCAAATTAGGCGTGATATGTTTAGTATCATAGGAAAAGGGGCCTTTAGAGAATTTTATCTATAATCCTTGTAACCAAGTCCAGAGCTTTCATTGGATTTTATTCAAACCTTTACAGAATCATTGTACAATAATCATGATTGTTGATGCTTACATGAGACCTGATCCTTCAAGTATCACAGGAAAAGGAGCCTTATGAAAATTTTATTTTAAAATTTTGACACCAAGATAAAGTCTGCAGTTTTCATCAGATTCTGTTCAAACTTTCACAGAATGTTTGTACCATCATAAGGATTGTTTCATTCCAAATAGGGCCTGATCTGTCTAGTATCATAAGAAAAGGGGCTGTATGAAAATTATTACCAAATCCTCATAAACACAACAATGCCCTCAGTCTTTATAAGAATCTCTTCAAACTTTAATAGAATGATTGTACCATCATTTGGATTGTTCCTTTGTAAATAAGGTCTGATTGGTTAAGTGACACAAGAAAAGGGACCTTATAAAAATTTTATTATAAAATATCATTATTACAATAAAGTCCTCAGTCTTTATCATTTTCTTCAAACTATCATTAGGATTGTTCCTTTGTACATTGGGTCTGATTTGTTAAGTTTCACGGAAAAAGGGGCCTTATGAAAATTTTGTTACAAAAATTCTTGACACACTTCAGTCCACTGTTTTCATTGATTCTCTTTAACTTTTAAAGAATGATTCTACTTTCATTAGAATTGTTCCTTTTGAAATTTGGTTTGTTCTGTAAAGTATCATGAGAAAAGGGGCCCTATGAAGATTTCAATATAAACTCATTAACACAATAAATTCCACAGATCAAACAGATTGATTGTACCATCATTCCAATTGTTGATTTTGACAGTAGATCTGACAATAGCAAGGGTCACATAAAAAGGGGCCTTATGAAGAACTCTCTTAAATATTCTGGTAAACACAATGATGTCCCTTGATTTCACCGGATTCACTTCAAAATTTCACAGAACGATTGTACAAATACTTAGATGGTTCTTTTCAGAACTGGGTACAATCCATCAAGTATCATGTAAAAAGGGGACAAATGATTTTCTTTTAAATATTCTGGTAAACATAATGAATTCCCAATATTTCATCGGATTCACTTTTAACTTTCATAGAATGATAAAACCAACAGTAAAATATCACGGGAAAAGGGGCCTTATGAGAACTTGAATTTAATATTTTTGTTAACACAATATAGTCAACAGTTTTATTGGATTCTCTTCAAAGATGCATGGAATAATTGAGGCATTCGAAACACAAGAAAAGGGGCCTTACAGATTATCACTCAAAACATTCTTGTGTATGTGATGAAGATCACAATCATTATCAAGTTGTCTTTTCAAATTTCACAGGACAATTGTCGGGTTGTAAGGAAAGTTCCTTTTGGAATGAAATTGATCCATCAGAAAACACAGGAAAAGGGGCCTTATTGATTTTCATTCAAAACAATCCTGTTTATGTGATTAAGTCCACAATTATTGTCAGATTCTGATGAAATATTCACAGAATGATTGTAGGGTCATAAGGTAACTTTCTTTTTTGGAGTGGATCCGTCATGAAACATGGGAAAAGGGGCCTTAAGGATTGTTGCTTAAAATGATAAAGGGGATAAAGCCCCTTTTCTTTTCTTTATGCATTCTTCTTTGAGCAATTAACTTCTTTAAATATCAGATTTCTTTAATGGAAAACTTGATAACCAGTAGAGCGTCTCAGGCCCTCATGGGCCTCTTGTTTTTAAAAAAAAGATAGCATAATTTCACAGGGCTGTAGGCGCCGAAAGTACTAGATGTAGTGAAATATCAATTTCGAAAATTAAATTTATTAAACAGCTCTTAAAAGGATCAAACAGGTCGTGTAGACTAATATCAGGCTGCACTCATATTCAGGCTGATCTTTGTCTATACCACCTGCAAAAACAGGAATATTCCGGATTCAGCAGGACAAGGGTTAATTAGCATTGCGAAAGACTGGCATAGATAGTTTTTCTGTCGTCTGAATTGTCTGTTTACCTGACACGCCTCCGAAATGGCTGCTCGACTTGGGTTTTAAACGACAAAATTTTGTGAAATATCGTCCTTAGGCAAGCAAAATATCGTAAATGCAGCTTTTTTTTTTTACAATATCTTACTCCTCAAGCGACGGTATACGGTCAAGGAAAATACATGAAGGTAAATATTTGGTTGGCAAACCTAGACGTCGTAAGTACAGATTGAATTCGCCGTAGTTAGAACAATCAAGTCTCAAAACTGACAAAATTTTTAACACAAATGTTCAAAAGTTCACTTCCCGACCAAAAGAATAATTTTATTTGGCAATCGATTTTTTTATTGAAAACGGCATTCGGCCATTTTCAGGAGTTGATTTAACTAAAGAAAATGTAGATTCGAAGCCAAAAGTGCTTACTCCACTTTGTTTTTCCTACGCACTCAAGGAGGAAGACGCGCGTAGTCCACTGGCCTGCGATTATGCGACACACTTTTACAAACAAACGATGATTCGCTCAATCTTGATATGTTATAAGAAATGAAGAAATCGCTTAGGCTTTGAATTTTTCTAAATAACTAATTAACTAACAACAATTTACGACTGGTGCAATGACCAGTTACAGATGCATTGTAAAATAAAATAACTAAAATTACAACGGACCAATCGCTTGCCCTGCCAACTTACTCATTTGGCCACGCCCACTGACTCCGACAGGAAGTCCCGCTCCGATTTCAAACGGCGGTATTTTACAAAATATATTGCCAGTAGCAAGTAACAAAAAATGATTGTTGGTTGGCGACCTAAACATTTTAACTACAGCTTGATTAAGCTGTAGTTACGACGTTTAAGTCACCAAACCAACAAAAAGGGTTAACAAAAACGGCGCCGAATGTTTGAGTTAAAAACTAATTTCTAATCTAAATGAATGGTTTCATTGGTTGACAGGTTATTGATTGACAATCGCGATTGAACAATTAGCACTGAGGTCGGTCTAAGTCGTATTATCCGGTCACTGATAAATATTAATCACGCTAAATGGGGACTGTGTAAAGGATCGATTCAGGTCAGTCTGCGTTCGAAAGCGGAAACTCAGGTCTCGTTCAACAATTTTCTTTTTCTTATTAGATTCATTATAAAATGGTCATTCTACCTTATCATTATTCTATTTTCGAAAGAGATACAAGTCGTAATTTGGTAACTTAACTTATTACCAGACAGCACAATTTTACAGAAGTCTAAATTGAAAGGAGTTGCAGATGACAATTAAGCGTTTATGAAATTTTAGATTTTTTTAACTTTCTTGGTAAAAAAAATTATGTAAAATGAAAAAAATGCTTGTCACAAGCAGTTTCCTCATTTTTCACAATGTTTTCCCAATTGTTTTTCTAAGGGAGCGTCTGAAAGCCTCATTGTGTAGGAATTGGTTAACGTGGAATTTTCTTGTCATTACTTATTTGCGACATAATTTTTGTTGTTTTTCATATATATCGAATTTTATATCATATTTGACCCATTGCCACATTATTCATTGGTGACATATCTTTTGTTGTATTTCCTAAATATGGAATTTTATATCATATTTGACCCATTGCCACAAGTCAAATTTCAAGACTAGTCTAAACTGAAAGACGTTGCAGAAAATATTTTTCAAATGATGAAATCTAAAATAATCTTTGTATTTTGACGGTAAAAATGTGGTTAATGAAGAAATTGCCTGTAACACGCAATACCTTCATTTTCCACAATGTTTACCAAAGTTTTTGGGATGCCAAAAACCATGATTGTGTGGAATTAGTTTACTCTCTTACTCTATTTTTAAGATTTGAACAGCACAAAATGATAGATAAATAGTTTATTTATTCCTTACAATACCGGTATTGATAGAAAAATATAATTCCGCTAAAACTGTTTAGAATTAAGCCCACAACAAAGGAAAACTGAAATAACAAGACCTTTTTGTTTGACTTTCTTTTCGTTCTTAAATCCTTCTTTCAACTGAACGGTAATATTGTGGTTTCCTTCATCTCTTTATTCATCCTCAGATCTTACAAAAATGGGTTTTCATAAGTCTAACTTATCTACTTTTTAAAGCATCTATCATTTTCCTATTCATAATCTTTATATATTTTGGGATTCCAATAATCAAAGAAAGATATTAGTTCCTGATTTTTGTACCTTCAAGCTACCAGTGAAATTGTTATTCAATTTTAATAGTGCATTTTTTCATACGTCTGTGAAAATAAAAAGAGTATAGGTCTTTATTGAGTTGATTCGCAAAACAAATGAAACCCTTCATGTATATTTGATATATCTGTGTAATAAAGTCTCGATGATAGTGAATCATTAGAATTAATAAGAATATTCTTTAGGCAATTCCCACACAATCCCGCCTTTTTACATCCCTCTGGTTCAAGATAACAGCGTTGAAAATGTAGAATTTGCTTGTTACAAGCAATTCCTGCATTTTCCAAAGTGTTGTCTATCCAAATTGACAGAAACTTGGAATTCTTTCGTCTGCAATCTCTTTGAATTTGGAGAAGTTTATAGTTTTTTCATCTTGGAAAGTACATAAATCAAAGCTAATCACTTATTCTGATTAAAAAGCTCGTGAATATTAGTCTTTTCTTTAATGAAATTATGTGTTTTTTGTGTTTTTTAATTCTAGTTTTCTCAGAAAAAATAACGTGAACATTGCCTTGTGTGAAATAGATAATCTTTTGAAGCTTGAAAGCACGAAGGTTAAATTTCGAAACTGAATTTTGGAAATTATGCGCTCGTGTTTTGAAACGATCGCGATCGACACATCCAATTATTCAGGACAGCGAAACGTTCACCAACTCTTCGTTAAAGATACCATAACCGAATCAAATGTATGCTTCGCGCTTGTGTATGGCGTACCGTTTAAGTCAAAAGTCCCCATTACTTCATCATGGCATAAAGAACGCGTACACGCGTAAATTATACAGGTAACTTGGTTTAATCTAAGTATGCGCGATTATATTTTGAAAGTGCAAGCGTTATTTAACGCATGACTTTCAAAATATAAGCGTGAACGTTTAACGCATGACTTTCAAAATATAAGCGAGAACGCGTAAAAAGTAAACACCAGCAAATTATGTGAGGACATGTAATTTAGGCGAAGGGGCACATTTTTTACCATATAACGCTCAGAAATTATGCTCACACGCTTAAATTCTGTGAGTGCACCTATATTTTTTACGTTTGCACGCGTGTATTTTAGCGTGCACTACCAAAAGTGAACTTTTGACCCATTTAGTGCGCCAAATTTTTTGTTACTTCCTTATCCTTAGCCCTTATTTATCAAACACTCGGGAAAAAATGCTTTGTTCAATATAAGCAAAGTGGCTGGCTAACCTGGCTACGAATTGTCAGCTGAACTTGTACATACGCGAATATTCTACCAGTTAACCAATTCCACAACAACAAAATCTTAGACTGGTCCAAGTAAAAAAGAGTTGCAGACGACATTTCAAATTGCGTAGAAAATGGAAAAATAAGTGGTAAATAGGACAGGAAACATTGTGAGGAAAGGAGAAATTGCTTTTGACAATTAATTTCTCTTTTTGCAACAAAGTTTTGTATGGTCGGTTTTTTGTTGTTGTTATTATTTTAGGCCGTCACAAAGCGTCATTTTGTTGTTGCGGGTTACTGTTGGTGTCCTACCTGATTCAGGTGTCCTTCTTCTATCGATACAAGTGGAAAATTTGAATGTGATTCAGATCTGACTCTAAAATTGATTGACAGACTACCCATGTGTTCGTCCTCTATATATATCACGCCCAAACAGAAAACTGCTGTAACCACAAGAAGGGTTGTGAAAACAACTGCAATAAACAAAAGATATCTGTATATTACTGGTCCATCCGACGGTTTGACGTTTAACGATCGTCAATCAAAAAATCAATCAACCAATCAAAACACTCATTTAAACAGGAAAAGAACTATTAACTCAAACATTTGTCGACATTTCTTTTGGTTTGGCAACTTAAACATCGTAGCTACAACACAAACCTTGGTCGACATTTATTTCAAACTTGTTGATGGTTAGACGACTTAAACGTCGTATCTACAACTTAAAACTACAGCTTATTCAAGTTAGTCAAGACTTTAAGCTCGCTGATCAACAGCTTCATGATACTGCCATAAATTTACCAAAATAAAACCGTTTGATATTTAAGCGGGACTTCCTGTTGGAGTCAGTGGTCTGAGCCAACGATGGGGCCAGCGACCCATTAACTACACGTACTTGCATTCGCGACCATATAACCATATAAATACTACAATAGGGTTACGAAAAGTTTTACTCACGATTAGACTGCTTTTTGACAACTCGGGACATCCTGAGTGAAAATAGTAATGCTAGAAAAAAAATACTTAATCCTTGTCACTATTCCTTTTCGGTAGGAGGTACAGACAAAGATCAGCCTGCTCATGTGTGCAGTTTGATCTTAGTCTACACCGCCTGCTTGTCTCTTTTAAGCCGGAGTTGTTTAAAAATAATTACCTAAAATCAGTGCATCCAGTGCTGTCAGCCCTTTGATTTTGATGCAAATTTGTAGAGGACTTTTCATTCAGCACGACAAGAGTTAAAGTATATCTCGTCTTTATCAAATCAGAATAATGTTTGATTGATTTAGGTCGACAAGTCGAACTGATTCTTCATATGAATGTCACTAAAAGTGTATTTTAATTCTTTCCCGTACTATTACTGGTTTTACGTCCCTGTGAAATTTTACTTGAGAAAACATTGTGGGAATTTCTTCTTTTTCTCCAATATTTTCTACCCTACAAAATGGTTACTGTCAAATTAAATCAATTCTAAATTTTCGTCTGCAAAACTTTTGATATTGGAAAATTCTGAATTTTTGCGCAACAGGAAAGGCTTAAGAGGCCTACATTTCGGCTGTCCCTTTTGTACATGATCAACTGTGTACTAAATGATTGCTAATGTCAAAACCGGACTTCGAATATTTAAGTACGACTTGTAGATTTATGCACCTTACGTCAGCCCGATTACCTCGGTTGCTAGAGCACTTGACTTCAAACCTAAAGATAACGGATTCGAGCCCTGGGCTGACTACATCAACTTACAAACTAATTGTCTTTGGAATGAGACGTAAAACCGAAGCCCCGTGTGACGGTGTTATCCGTCGAGCACGTTAAAGAACAGGCGGGGTTCTCAGCAGTTTCGCGGCCGTCATAGCGCAGTCGGTAGCGCACCAGACTCCCAATCTTCAAACATGGGTTCGATCCTGGGCGGCGGCACAAATCCTTTCCGACATTTGTCTCTCACGAGTGGTTGGATAATCGTAAACCTAAGTGGGATAGCAGCCGGAGGATAGGGTAGGATGTTATTGTAGTACTGGTGTGAGAAATACCAGAACTCTATCGTAAGGTGCCACCGCCGCGATATGCCTGAAATACTGTTAAAAGAGGTGTTAAACCCCAGTCAATCAATCAATCTCAGCTGTTTCGTCCTGTATCCTGCACTATCCCCCGTAACAACTAACCGTCTTCTGGGGCGTTATGGGCATGTGCTACGGTAGCGACGATAACGGAAATACACACACATATACCTTACTAGGATTAGAATCAGACCTACCCGTCTTTAATCCTTGACATACTGGAGCTGGTTGATACATAGTACTGGGAGATCAGCTGTAAAAAAGTAATACCTATAATCAAAGTACTGAAAAGTATTGTGAGCTAGCAAAGCCTTGTGCAGTAATCTTCTTTGTAAAACGTTATCATGATTGGGAAACGAGGTTAAAGTAACCAAGGCGTAAACCCATTCCCACACAACATCTCCTTTTTACGCCCCAAAATATTTGTAGAAAACAATGTGGAAAATGAAGAAATTGCTTGTCACAAGCAATTTCTTCATTTTCCACATTGTTTTGTACCTAAAGAGATGAATATCTTAGCATTTTCAACGATTTGAAATTGTCGTCTGCAACTTCTTTGAAGACTCTGATCAGAGTCATTTGAACACTATGTGCCGTTGTCTGCGCATGTCATATTTTCCGAAGATTGGCCTGTCTTCGGGACCGTATCACTTATCCAGATTGGGATAAATATTACTACGTCGTACGCATAACTCGATATTATATCGCCAAAAAGTAGCAAGTGGATAATTGCAATAAAACTTACAATTGTGGAGAAATCAAACTTAACTGTCGCCCAAAATTAATTAGAAAAATGATTATTTTAAATTGCTAAAGCATTCACGTGTTACATGTGCTGCAAGAAGAGGCATCAAAAATTAGAAGCGTGCCTTTCACGGGCGCTGACATTTTGAATGAAGGTCGACGGAATCGGCCGAATTGTCACGAATGACAATACCCAGAATGCTCAAATTAGATAGGTCAGTATTTGAAAAATGCTACCTATCGGAAGATAACGCACTATGTGCAGAAGTGAGCTAAAAAAAAACCCCAAGAACTACTTTATACGGCGTAGGCATTTAACGAATGTAGTGGTTAAGCCTCCACTGGCAGTTTGCACTCGATGAACTTTGAGACGAGAAGAGAACATTTTCTATGATATCCTTCTTTATTCCTTTCTGGGGTTGCACAGAAAGGGTCTTATTTTCAGAATACAGTATTTTAGTACAGGGTCAATAGATATTATTACACACCAAATATCAAAGCTCTGGACTTTATGGTTTGGGAGAAGAATACTTTTAAAGATTCCCTTCTTTAAATCTATGTAATATCAAGAATCGGACAGAAAAGGGCTGATTTTCCGAATACAGTAATTCTTTTAGTATTTTGGTAGAGGGTCAAAAGATGATGATTTATACAATATATCAAAACACTTGGCCTCATGGTTTGGGAGAAGAAGATTTTGAAGTTTTCCTTCGTTGTTTCTCTGTAAAATCAGGGATGGCAAATGAAAGGGTTAATAATCAGAATACGGTAATTCTTTGAAGTATTTTGGTAGAGGGTCAATAGATAATGATGTGTACCAAAATTCAAAGCACTCGGCCCTATGGTTTTGAAGAAGAAGATTTTAAGAGTTTTCCTTCTTTATTTATATGTAAAATCAGAGATCGCACATAAAAAGGCTATATATTAGAATACGGTAATTCTTTGATTTTTTTTTTTTTTTTTTTTTGTAGAGAGTCAATAGATAATGATTTATACAAATTATCAAAGCTCTAGGCCTTATGGCTTTGGAGAAGAAGATTTATAAGTTTTCCTTCTTTATTTATTTGTAAAATCAGGGATTACACAGAAAAGGACTAATTTTCAGAATACAGTAATTCTTTGAAATATTTTGGTAGAGTGTCAAAAGATGATGATGTATAAGACATATCAAAGCTCTAGGCCTTATGGTATGGGAGAAGAAGATTTTTAAGTTTTCCTTCTTTATTTCTATGTAAAATCAAGAATCGCACAGAAAAGGGCTAATTTTCAGAATACAGCAATACTTTGAAGTATTTTAGTAAAGGGTCAATAGATGATGATTTGGAGATCTACTAACCCATATGAAAATCAAACATCAATGACGATCGAAATCCCGTAACCACAGCTTATTTAAAGCTGTGATGGCGGGGTTTCAGTGGTCTACCGCCGATAAGCTGGTGTAACGACCATGCAAGTGTTAAAACATTGCCGTTCATAATTGTCTATCCAGTCTGAATTGCTCCCGGAGATAAATTTACTTTAAAAAATGATAACATTATCGAAGGTTAATGTTAAATGTAAACATGTAACAGAAAACTATTGTACAACATCTTCATGATACAGTCTGTCCAAAATTTAGACTAGTCCGAACTGGAGATCTTACGAACCAATATAAAAATATCAAATGTCGATGGTCTGTTGAAATCCAGTAACCACAGCTTATCAAATGCTGTGGTGGCGGGGTTTCGGACGTCCACCACCGATAAACTGTTGTAACGACGATGCAGGTGTTAGACTGCAGATCACCATTATCTGTCCGATCTGAATTACTCTCGGACATTTCATAGGAGAAAAAAATTATTTTGATGAATGATAAACATTATCGACGATTAATATTAAATGTAAACATGAATGTTAAAACGTCATGTCATGTACTTTCAACTCCTTATTTTCATCTGTCGAGTAAGTCATTATGCTTGTACATGTATTTTTACTTTAAAATGATACTTTCGTCTTTATTTGTAAAATGACGAGAATAAGGTTGTAATTATAGCCTCAACATATAAAATCTCTCTGAAGTTTTAGGATATTTTGCGGTCATTGGAAGAATGTTTTATTTAAAAAGTCATTAGCAGACGACAAGCTATTGGAACTGGTCCAAAAGAAAGAAAATGCAGACCACATTTAAAAAAGTAATTTAGCATTTGCTTTCCTGATAATGTGGTAGTGGTCTATTTATTTATCTATTTACTGGCGCAAACATTCAATTTCTTTTTTCAATCTTTGTCCTGTATTTACAATTTCAGTAAATCCGTTTTAAAAGCTGTCATTTTCGAAGTTGGCAATACTATTTGTCTGCTCTAATGTTTGTTTTTTGTTTGCTTTGTAAGTAGTTTGTGGATTACATTTGATTGACATCTCGAGTGTAAAATAAGTACACTAACTCTAAATCAAGATTACAACTATTTTATGCTGTATGAAATGCTTTGTATAATATAGAAAGATTCTTAATTGAAAAGAATCTTATGAAAACGACCTTTAAGCAAGTTTTGTAATCTATGTAAATGTATTTGTGCGAACTGATTATGTACTAGTGCAGGTAGAGCGTGTGTGAGTATGCGCGTGTGTATATGCCCACGTACAGATATATATGGATATTTAAATGCGCATGTATGCATATCAATGAAATTGTTTTTATGCATGTAATATTGAGTATATATATATATATGTATATATGTGTGTGTGTGTGTAAGTATGCGTTACTGCATATGTGTATATACGTGTGTGTGTATATATGTGATTTGGGAAGTGGGATAGCAGCTGAAGGCTAGGAACTAATGTAATGGTGGAACTGGTGCGAGATATACCAGGAATCCATTCTTAGGTACTCCAGCCGCAGCGATATGACTGAAAATTGTTTAAAGCGGCGTAAAACCCCATTTAAAAAGAACATACTCATAGAAATAGAATGAAATGCGTCTCTACACAGGTGTTCAGCAGTAAGAACATTAACGATTCTTTTCGCAATCATGAATGTGCATATATATGATTATATCTCTCCCTTGATTGACCGTAGTAGGTTTCATTTAGCCATAGTATTTTTTTAAAAGTTCTCCAACCTCCTTTTACATTTTCTATGTCGCTTTATGTTGATGCGAAACATTACTATGATTTTATGGTTTCACTACTTATACAACTACATCCTCTCCGTTTATTGCTTTCTGAACTTCTTTCCTTTTACTTGTCTACCCTCTTATATCTTATCATTACTATTATGTTAGTGCATAATCCTCTGTCAGTCTCACCTCGAGCCCCCGAGATTCCCTTTAAGTTCCGATATCCGTGTTCCAGCCAATGTTTACGCACATTTAAACCACCGTAGGTACTGATATAGTTTCTTGGCGCGCGGCTATCGGAAATTTTCATGCAAGTACCAATACATGTTGCACACAAAATCGATATATCATGAATGCTTGGTCACTGCTTATCATTATCATTTGTTCCCTTCTCAAGATAGTGCATAATGTATATTTAAAACATATAACGTATATTCTAAAACATACACTCGTTTTTATATGCAAAACCTTTTTAACTCTTCTCTTGTTACTCTCCGGAGATATAGAAAGTAATCCTGGTCCACGGCAATCTCAATTTGTAGCAAATGATAAAGGCGATTTATCGATTGTGCATCTAAATATACGCAGTATTAGAAACAAACTTGACTATTTGGCGAATAATCTCGTGGACTTCGACATAATGTGTTTTACAGAAACTCATCTTGACAGTAGAGTTCACGACATCGACCTGACGATTGACATTCACGACAGTACGATACACAGACGTGACCATACCTCACATTCTAGCGGAATCCTTGTTTATGTGTCCAACTCTTACATTTCGAGACGTAGGGATGACTTAGAAATAGGATCAGTCCATGCTATTTGGATTGAAGTAAAGTATAAAAGCGCAACATTTTTACTCTGTACTGTATATCGACCCCCAGATACATCTGTAGTATTTTGGGACAATTTCAACGTCTCTTTAGAACGAGCTCTAGATTCAAATTCTAATATAATCATTGTAGGAGATTTAAACCAGGATTTACTTAATATGAGAGAATATCATCTAAATAATATTATGTCTACAAATGATCTCAAAAATGTGATAAACAAACCTACACGTATTACACCACACTCGTCTACTTTAATTGATCATATTCTTGTTTCGTCTTCTTTCGATGTTTTACATTCTGACACTTTAGATATTCAAAATGATATAAGTGATCATAAAGCAACAATTGTTTTTATCAAATTCGAAAATGTCTCTTTTCCAACTTCAAAGAGAAAAGTTTGGTATTATGATAGAGCTGACTTTGAAAATTTAAATCATTTGATAGATAATGAAAACTGGGATTTTATTACAACTTATGACATTGACCAAGGTTGTAATAGGTTTTCTGAAATTATACTTCAATTAGCATCTCAGTGTATACCTACGAAAGAAATTACCATTCGACCGACAGATAAACCGTGGTATGACTCTGAAGTAAGACGCCTTTCTAGACAAAGAGACCGACAAAAGACTATTGCAATAAGAAAACGCCGAAATATCTACTGGATGAAATACAAAAAAATAAGAAATAAAGTAAACAATGCGAAGAAGGTTGCAAAGGAGCGATATTTCAGTCATCTAGACGAATCTTTATGTCAGTATAGATTTGAAAATCCTAGTAAATATTGGAAACACCTTCGCAATTTAATAAATGTCAATAAAAAATCGGAATCAATACCTGTTCTTAAATCAACCGTTGATGGTACTGAGTTCTTCTACTATAGTGATGTAGATAAAGCTGAATGTTTAAATAAATATTTCACTTCCATTTCAACAATTGATGAAGAAAACGCATCTTTACCACAATTTTATCCCAAAACCAATTGTAAACTTAGTGAAATAAACATCACTGAAACAGAAATTGAAAGTATAATAGGCACTCTAGATACAAATAAAGCAATAGGTCTTGATCAAATTAGTCACAAACTGCTAAAAGGTACAAAACAATCTATATCCAAACCACTTTCAATGCTTTTTAACAAATCATTAAATAGACAAAAATTTCCGGATAAATGGAAAGAGTCAGTCGTCTACCCTTTATTCAAAAAGGGCGACAAATCTTCAGCTGAAAACTACCGTCCAATATCTTTATTGAGTTGTGTTGGCAAAGTAATGGAGAGGTGTGTATATAAGCACTTGTACAATTATCTTCATCTAAATCATCTATTGTATGAAAAACAATCTGGATTTCTACGAGGTCATTCAACAGTCTATCAGCTACTTGAAATATACCATCAGATTGTCTCTGCATTCGATAAAAAACAAAATCTTTGTATGGTTTTCTGTGATATTTCTAAAGCTTTCGACAGAGTCTGGCATAGAGGTTTAATTTTCAAAATTCAACAAGTAGGCCTACACGGCCCGCTTTTAAATTGGTTAACCAATTACCTATCTTTTCGAAAACAGTCTGTGATGGTAAATACAGCTAGATCAACCAAAAGACCAATAAATGCTGGCGTTCCGCAGGGCTCTGTTCTCGGTCCGTTACTTTTTCTTGTTTATGTCAATGATATCGCAGAAATCTTGTTAAGTATTTCTCGTCTATTTGCAGACGACACTTCCCTGGCCTGTTCTGCAAGTCATATATCAGATGTAGAAGGTATTCTAAACCATGATCTACAAATGATTTCCCTGTGGGCTAATCAATGGTTAGTAACATTTAATCCTTCTAAAACTATTGCTATGCATTTCTTCAATACAGATGGTAATCATCCAAATTTGATATTTCAAGATGTGCAAATCCAGTTTGTTGATGCACACAAACATCTTGGAATTACATTTTCTACTGACGGTAAATGGCGAAATCACATTTCTAACATCCTAAGTTCAGCTTCAAAAATTCTAGGCTTTTTGAGATCTCTAAAATTTAAATTGAAAAGACCTTCTCTCAATCAAATATACATTTCTTTTTTACGCCCAATTCTAGAGTACGCTTCAATAGTCTGGGATAACTGCACAGTAAGAGAAAAAGAATCCTTAGAAAAAATTCAAAACGAAGCTGCAAGAATCGTAACAGGCATCACTAGGTCAACTTCAATGAATAAGCTGTACGAAGAAATTGGTTGGTTAACTCTTTCTGACAGACGAAAATACCAAAAACTTATACTCACTTATAAAATCTTCAACGGTCTTGCACCAAATTACCTCCTTGATATTTTTCCACCCAGGGTTAACTCAAGAACACAATACACTTTACGTAATGCTCTTGATATTGATCTATTCCCTCATAGGACAGAACTGTTTGCTAGTTCTTTTTTCCCATCTGCAGTCAAACTTTGGAATGACCTACCCGAACACATTAAATCTACACCATCTTTGTCATTATTTAAATCGAAAATATTACAAGATTTTCCAGTTTCCAATGTACCCAAATATTATTTCTCAGGAGATCGGAGGTTTTCTGTTATTCAAACTCGAATTAGAAACAGATGTAGTGTTTTAAAGCATGACCTATTCTCAAATCATATATCAGTTAATGCCACCTGTAGTTGTGGTTATCCGAAAGAGGACGCGGAACACTATTTTTTTCAATGTCGAAATTTTATGGCGCAAAGGGTTAAACTTTTTAGGCATTTACACCGTTTCCATCCATTAAACGAAAATAAGCTTCTATTCGGATCACCCAATCTCAGCGAAGAGGATAATTCTGAAATGTTTAAGTATGTCCAAACTTATATAAAGGATACAGAAAGGTTTGTGTAAACTGTGCGGCATGCAAACGCAAATACTTTATTTTGGTTTCACAGGGCTTGGGTCCCGCTGACAATGGATTGGTCTTACTGACAGAATAAGTACTGATACGTTCTTCTCCTTCTTTCTTTTCTTCATTTCTTTCTGTTCTTGTTTCTTTCTCTATCAACTTAACCATTATCTTCTTAATTCTTTAATATTTAATGAAAAATGT
Source organism: Fragum fragum (assembly GCA_946902895.1). Classification (NCBI taxonomy): domain Eukaryota; kingdom Metazoa; phylum Mollusca; class Bivalvia; order Cardiida; family Cardiidae; genus Fragum; species Fragum fragum. Next base: position 6,633,368 of record OX336375.1, on the reverse strand, counting down.
AGCCATCTCAAGTAATTCCATAACTGGGTCAAAATTGTCTTCAATATTTTTGTATATATATAAAGAACAAATAAGAAGAGTTAAGCATATCGTCAGTGTGCTTTCGAAGCGTTTTAACCACAGCTTGGTACAAGATGTGGTTTTAATGATTCGGATGCTCACCGTCGAATCTAACAGAAACTTGAGGACTTTCAAGGAAGTAGATACATACACAAGGGAATGGCCTAATCTAAGTTGGAGAACTTGTGGCCAGACCCTTTTGCCCTTTGAAAATTTGTAATGATTAAATTGAATGTATGTGTATAATGTAAAAATGGCAATAAAATATGTTTAAACTAAAGATGATGATTTGTACCAAATATCAAAGATCTAGACCTTACGGCTTGAGAGGAGAAGATATTTTAAGTTTTCCTTCTTTATTTCTATGTAAAATCAGGTATCGCACAGAAATGGGCTAATATTCAGAATAATTCTTTGAAGTATTTTGGTAGATGGTCAATAGATGATGATTTTCTACCAAATATAAAAGCTCTAGGCCTTACGGCTTTGGAGGAGAAGAATTTTTAAAGAATTTTCACTCCGTTGTCATGGCAACCAGAGTTCTTCGTGGATTTCAAGTTGATTTGAAGTATTTTGAAAGAGCATAACCTACGGATCATTTCCGTGAATGTGGTTGAAATTCCATAGTGAGTTAAGGAGGAGAAGATTGTTTTGTAATTGTGAACGGACGGACGGACAGACGGACGGACGGACGGACGCCGGATCGATCACAATAGCTCCCCCAGAGAACTTCGTGCTCAGATGAGCTAAAAAACGACAATACGTGAGGAAAGAGTGTGACTGTTGCTCATTGGGACCAATGTTTTAAACATTTATAATCAAAGTCCATTTCGAAGGCAAGCCTATACAACATTTTTTGCAGACCCTATCAAACACAAAGACAACAGACGCACACTAATCACAATGTCCTGTTTGAGAAGTGAAAATTATGCAGTGAGGTTGTCCAGGCTGCTCTGACTGGCGGGAAAAGCTGATAATCAGTACAACAGCCGTGCGAATGGTCTCAACCGGGCTGTATTTCATTTACACAAACGTCAAATTAAGCGACCTATAATGATATGAAAGGTTAAGCCGATTATATCTTATGGATTATGCCACTAATGGCGCACCTCTAAATTGGCATAGTACATGTACTCTTCTTAAAGACTTATGTACAGGGATAAAATGCTTATCTCCCATATTAAGTTTCAAAGTATTCAATTAAGCCCAAGTTCTGATACTTTTATTACTACAGTTATGCGTGCGATCGCAATCATTAGCACACTAGTACAATGACAAAAACTTTTGACATCAGTTCTTAGTTAGGTCTATGTGTGTTTTTTATATAAACATGCCCAAGGTTGCGTTGCCAAGCATATCCCCCCGGCATTCTATATTTACCTAAAGGCCCTCAAGAAAATATGGTATTGAGCTCCCAGGCAAACCGACGATGGACATGTAATAATCTCAAAGTCAAATAAATGAAGGCCTATTCACCGGGTAAGAGGACCACATCAAAGACTGGTACTCGTGCGAAATATGTTGTCCTCCTGAAAAGTAGCGATAATAATAAAAACAATTAATATCATTATTCGTAGTAGTAGCATTTGTATTAGTAGTAGAAGTAGTAGTAGTAGTAGTACTATTATTTATGCGGAGCGCGGTTTACATCGACAAGCGGTTGACCAAGCTCGTTTCCCTATAAGTATTTACATAGGTTCAGCTGCTACGACAGGAACATGAAAAAAAGCATATATACCCCTGAAAAACAGTCAGATAGAAGAACTAAAAGAAGCTATAAAAGACAATAAACCCCACGAGTTAGCTTGTATAACGATATTATTATGTGCATATATATATTTACAAAGGTTTAAAGGACAGACATTTGGCATTGTTGGCCTGCGAACCCAAAGACTATCCAAATAAACGGGATAACAGATGAAATAAGCTGTCGGGAATTGTATTTCAAACTGTCACTAATCGTGCAGATTTTTCTGCGACCTCTGTCACTGCTAATACTGTACGCATATCACTAATTCGTTTGAATGCTAGGGTTCGATTCCCGGCGGTGGCACATATTCTTTCCGACATTTGACTCTCACCAATGGGTGCATAATCGTAAACCTGAGTGGGTAGCAGCTGAAGGCTAGGAAAGGATGTAACGGTAGTACTGGTGTGAGAAATACCAGGAATCCATTGTTAGGTGCTTCAGCCGCCGCGATATGACTGAAATATTTATAAAGGCGGCGTTAAACCCAATTCAATCAATCAATTAATCTTTGAGAGCTAAATAATTCAGAATCAAACTTATCCAATATATTTCTTCCCTCTTTCTTTGAAAATCCTTTTCAATTTCCTAATTCTAATCGCTGTGTCAGTCTTACTGAATCTCGAAGGGGATGTTCACTTTTTTAGTTCGACCAAATATGCTAAAACACTGTTGCCGAGACAACAGAAAGGCAAAATATTTGGGAAGTCTGGAAAACCTTATGAGAAAGTAGATGACAATGAGGCGATGTTATTTGCAAGTTTGAAAGCTCTAGGCCTTGCGATTTCAGATTCCCATAGCAACCAGAGTTATTCATGAATATCTATTCTCGAAAGCTTTTTCTTTTGAAAGACAATCATCAAAGAATCGTTTTTGTAAAGTTCAATTGTAATCTGATGTTAAGTTTAGGATAAATAATTTTTAGGGGATTTGTTCTTATGTAGATTCCAAGTATCACACCAAATTGCTTATATAAATCACATCCTTGTAACCTGAAGTATTTAATAGAAGACCAAGACGATTCTTTATGCCAAATTTAATAGCTCTAGGCCTTATGGTTGAGGAGTAGAAGATTTTCTATAAAATTCTAATTATTGGATTCCGATATCTTGAATTGGCTGGGAAGGTCATCACCAAAGGATCATTTCTTTAAAATTTAATTGAAATCTGAGGATTAGTTTAGGAGGATATGATTTTAAAGGATTTGCTATTCATATCTATGTAAATTCCAAGTACAAACAATTAAGGGCTTAAATTAATCACGTCAACATAACCTGGAGTATTTTCGTAAAGGACCATTGAGGCGACGCTATATGCAAAATCTGAAATTTAAAGGCCTTACAGTTTAGGAGGAGAAGTCTTTGCAGGATTCGTTGCAACTTTCGGTTGCCATAGCAACCGGAGTATCAACCGATTGCGATTCCATAAAGAAATTACTAAAGCTCATTTTTGTAAATTTTTGTTGGAATCTGATAGGTTTTTTAGGAGTCGAAGATTGTTAAAGTTTTTTCACAGACATACGGACAGACGGATAATGGACACTGAGTGATCACAATAGGTCCCCAGAGCACTGCGTGCTCAGGGGAGCTGAAAAGTAACGATCAATATATCACAACCCCGAATAATATTCTTACGCTACCCCTACTACTAATACCAGTTGCTGTATATACTACGATTACAGAAGCAGCGGTGAAAATGAGACATACCGAAGTATTGCAATTGATGGTCAAAATATGGTAACTACGGTAGTTACGATGTTTTGGTCACCAAAAGACGATTTAGTCCGGCTGGCAACAGAGAAAGAATCCGTTTTAACAAGTAAAATGTTTCGCATTAAATCAACCTCTTATCATTTAGAAGATAAGGGGATTAAGCAAACGGCCTGCGACCAGAAGTTAAGAAACCTATAAAAGGAGTCTGTCGCTTTACCAACGAGTTAATGTAATGTAATTACAGAGGTGTATGACTGAGTCCGCACCATCCTTGTCATTATTTGATTATATTTGAATCTAAAATATTAAAAGATTGTCTCCAATGTACTAAAAAACATCTTTCGGGAGATCGGACGTTTTCTGTTATTCAAACGCGAATCAAAAACAGATGTATAGTAACTCAAAACATGAACAATTTTCTAATCATATATCAGTAGTTATGGTTTTCCAAAAGAGAACGCAGAAGACAATTTTTTCAATGTCAAATTATGGCGCAAAGGGTTAAACATTTTATGTATTTACACCGTTTCAATCCATTAAACGACACTTATAGCGTTATAACCACAGCTTGATACGGAACCTCACCGTCGACATAAACAGAAACTTGAGGACTTTAATAAGCAAAGGAATGGCCTAATCTAAGATGGAGAACTTGTGGCCAGACCCTTTTGCCCTTTGAAATTTTGTAATGATTAAATTGAACATATGTGTATAATGTAAAAATGGCAAAAAATTATGTTTTAACTAAGACTTTAAAGTTATGAACTTAATCCGCTTCTTTCAAATATCTGAAGCATTTAATTTAGAAATTTTGAATTGAGAGCCAAAAAATGTTCATCCACATTCTGTTAAAGAGCCGCTTTGTGTGTGTTCACAAGAAGTTAAGATTATAGTTGAAGAAAAATTGCTCGATAATAAATCTTAGAAAAGATCTCGTATCTGGCTGCGAATGTTGAATATTTGTCCTTACTGATAATTGACTAATCGCTGGCCCCGCCCACTGACTTCTTTGGCCCCGCCCATGGACTCTCCGATTCCGCGGCGTTCTTTTGCAGAATTTATGGCCTGTAGCATTTTGCAAATAAGTAGAATGGTTGGTTGGCGAACTTGAATAAGCTGTAGTTTAAAAAATGATTCACCAAAATGGTGGCTAATGTTTGGAGTGCTAACTTAACTTCCAGTCTAAATGAATGATTTCGTTGGTGGACTGGTTATATTATTTACAGCCGCAATTGATCAACTAGGAGTACCTAATTTTGATATCTATAGAGACATATGGTGAATTAAATGGGTCAAGAGGCCTATTTCTGTTCATCATCATTTGTTTAGAACCCTGCTTTATTTCGTAGTTCGTACACCCTTAAAGGAACGCATAACAGGTGCTCTAACAAATTCAGACGAGCACGCTTAAAAAACGAGTGTTCACGCGTGTTAAACTTGCGTTTGTGCATGAAATTATAAGTGCAAGCATTAAATATATGTGCTTACTTTTAATCGTGTGTGCTCGAAGAAGGGGATCGCATGCGTTAAATCTTGTTTGCAAACGGTACTTTTGACCCAAAAAGCACACCATAGAGACATGCATTTAAAAGTGCACCTAACTGAGCTGCGTGAAGGTTGGTAATGTGCGAGAGCTTAAACAAAGAATATATATCAGAGTCGGTGCTCATGATAATTGGAAAGGGCTAGATTCACAAATGGATACTCTGGCCAAGCTGCGAATTTTTATAGATTATTTTTACATGATTGTAACAGATTTATAAAGTGTAAAGATAAAGTCAATTATTTTTCCATGCATCACCACGGCAACCTATTACCTTGCAAAACTACCCATTTCAGCAAATGTGATTTAAAACGGGTTTTAGGTTCATGTTTCACAATTTCTCAATGATAAAACTTCTTTCTACATGTCAACATATCATTTTTATCTTTATTACATAATGTGAAGATATTGACAGGCTATCTACATTCGTTCTTATGGAATCTAATAAATAGGGAATATTACAACAGTGTCTTTTTCTATTCGTTGTTAAAGATAAACGATTCGACAACACGATAATAACAAAAAGAAAAACACACTGTTGTAATACGCCCTTTAGGACATGACACTAAGAAAACTCTCTTTAATGGTTAAGAAATTACCAACTTTCCGACAAAGCCCGACCGTCAATACTCAAAAAGTAGTCCGTGTTTAACGGTACTCGACGAATACGGTTTTTTGGTACACGCCGAATATGGATTTTTTTCTGTCGAGTTGTATTAGATAGCCAGATTTTAATCAAAATCTTTTATATTTGTTTATTGTTTAATGGGGTTTAACACCGCTTTCAACAATCTTTCAGTTATATCGCGGCGGCTGGAGCACCTAATAATGGAATCCTGGTATTTCTCACACCAGTACTACCATTGCATCCTTCCTAGCCTCCAGCTGCTATCTCACATAGGTCTACGATTACCGACCCAATGGTGAAAGACAAATAGTCGGAAAGGATGAGTGCCGCCGGCGGGGCATACCTTTTATAAGTATATGATAAATCCTACTATGCAGTTTATTTAGTAAAATAACTTTCAATATATACTTCTTTATTGTCGTTTATGACTTTTGGTGCGTGAGATAGCTACTCATAAATCTTTGCTGGCGTCATAATAAAGGTGAAATAGAAGTAATGGCAACCGATTACCAAGCTATAAAGAAAAAAGTATCTGTCAAGTGCTTTAGCATAAAAAGTTAGTTAAGACATTTCTTAACATGCTTGGTTGAGTTTGCAATGTGGTTGAGAATTGTGTAAGAAAATAACATACTTTACCCTTGTCATGATGAATATTATTATTTTGTGTTTAGAATTGCATTGAAATCACTGTACTGAAAGCACTAAAAGGTCCTGATTGTGGGTCAATATTTGTTTTGGTAAATAATTTGATAGACAACACTGACTTAAATAAATCAAACAGGTGGTGTAGACTAAGATCAGACTGCACATTTATTTTCCGTCTGGCTCACTTCAAACTTGGTAGAAGAGATTATTAGGAAGTAGAAGTGCAAGATGCACTTTTCGTGCAAAATTTATGAAGAATAAATGAGCTTTTATCTTTGGTTTAACATTATAACAGGATAGCGTAAAACGTATACAAAGAAATTCAATAGAACAAAAGTTATATGCCGTGTGTAAAGATGATGTTGGTGAGAAAACTCTGCCCCTATCCAAGCATGCATATTAATAACAAAATACATATGTACATTCTGTCCTCGAATACAATGTCACAAGAGTGTAAATGAGGGTCAAGATTGTGATCTACATGTTTACACCTGTCAATTCGTAACTGTAGTCAATTTAAAAATTCGAAAGGATGTTGCCAATTATTTGACATTCGAATATGCCTGTGTCCCAGTTTACCGTTACTATGACAGAATCGGTCGACCGTCGAATGGGTCGTAAAAAGCCGGTGAAATATAACCGGTAAGCATTATTCACCGATTGGTCATAAGCAATTACAAATATCACCATTGATCCATTCCATGATATTTTCTAAAATACGTTTGTCCTCAAATAACCGAGATAGAATAAACCACGTAGACTGACAAAGGTGGCGACATTTTTTTCCCGAGACGGGTAGATTCGATCTCATCAATATTCATATATGCAAATATGTTTATATAATGGTAAGGACAATATCGTTCCATAAGGGTACAAGGGCAATTTTTAGTCTACGAAACCCCGTCATTTACTTACGTTATCGCTTACCACCGTTTTATTTAAAATCCACTCCAGTACACATCGAATAGATGTCGTGTAAATAGAAATGAACACATAACTTAATGAAGATCACCTCATTATTATTCAGAATTTCCAAGACAACATCTCATTAAAAATCAAGGTATCAGTGAAATTCTCTCGGGGTAAAAATCTTTGATATGTGCATTAATTTTAGGGATTAAAAAGGTATGTTATGGACGGAGATCGTGTTATACCCGCCGGATTTTACCTTTTGCATATAACTCCTCCCCATCAAGGATAATTTAAGCACACATAATGCCATAAATACTATTCTTTCATGATTAACATTTAAAATTAGTATGTTACATTATTTTCGATTTCTTGATTCACCATATTGTACCAATAACACCACCCCACCCCCACCCCCGGGGGGAGACAAATGACAGCCGAGTCTGGTTAATTTTAATTTTATAATATATTTATCATTTTTTCTACCACCAAAGCCATCTGAATACAGTAATCTAAAACGCTTCTTAAACAATAAGTGGTTATACTCATTAACCTTACTAGGTTTTTAAAACAAAACTCCAGTTTTGTCGACCATTAGATTGTAACTGAAGTCGGATCTAGATCATTTCATTTTCTATCTAACCTGATTACAGTTTTGTTGTTGTTGTTGTTGTTGCTTGTTTTTCTTCTTCCACGTCTTTGTCTTATTAGTATTCTTTATCTCTTCTTTGACAGAAACTTATCCGAGTATTTTCTTTGAGTTAGAATTTGTGCCATAATAAAATAAATTCCATAAGTGTTAAAAATTACTCAAAGTTCCCATTTTCAAAATGTCTTCCATTCAAAAATGGCCATCAAGAGAGAACAATTTGGTAGACAAAGATCTCAGCCTCGGTTTGACGGAGTGTTTTATACTTGATGAATATGCTCAGGGTAACCCATAAATCATATTCACGAATAAAGATTTTCAAATTGGCCAAATGCCTATTATTACAGGAAATAGGGGGGGGGGGTGTTACATTCCGGACAGCCATGGACAGAAGCCAAAATCACTAACCTATCTTAGATGTATTTTTTATAAATGGATTACATTTCTAAACTGTTCGATATCAAAGGAAATAAAGGTAAGGTTTATATCTTTTTTTACATTTTATGTCGAAATTTCATGAAATTGGGTTGACATTTCTGGAACATTTTCAATTTCATTATCAAAATCACCTACCAATAAAAAAGATTTTCGACTTTGGACTTTTATCTCGGCATGTCGGACACTCGGCGTTTTTTTCTTTTTTTTTGTGTGTGTGTGTGTGCTTTTTTTGGGTTTTTTTTTGTTTTGTTTTGTGTGTGTGTGTGATTTTTTATTTGTTTGTTTGTTTGTTAGTTAGATTTAGCGATGTTCAACACAACTCATTTTTCTTTTTTATTATGGTCACCATTTTAAAATTACCTACAACAAAGACAATATGGATCGGGCCAATATCTCGGGCAGTTAAAGGTACACTTCATGAACTGCTGGGTATGTCCAAGACTACTTGTAGATAGTTTTTTTTAACCATTCACACACAACAAATTTTATACTGGTCCAAATTGAAAGAAGCTGCAGACGACATTTTCTAGTTGATGGAATTCTAAATTTTCTCGTCTTTTTGGATAGAAAACATTTGATTTGTTTTAATGGGGTTTTACGCCGCTTTTAACAATCTTTCAGTTATAACGTGGCGGCTGGAGCACCTAACAATGGAATCCTGGTATTTCTCACACCAGTACTACCATTACATCCTTTCCCAGCCTCCAGCTGCTATCCCACATAGGTCTACGATTATCGACCCATTGGTGAGAGACAAATAGTCGGAAAGGATGAGTGCCGCCGTCGGGGATCGAACTCGGGACCTCTAGATTGACAGTCCGACGCGCGTCCAACTGCGCTATGACGGCGGCTATAGAAACATTGTGGATAATGAAGAAATTTCTTGATACAAGTAATTTCTTCATTTTCCACGGTGTTTTCCAAAGCTTTTTTCTTGAGAGGCGTGAAAAGGAGGGATTGTGTGGGAATGGGTTAAATGAAGAGACTATTTATTTTGTTTTCATTGAGGTATGAACTTAAAAACTTAATCACACTGTATGAATAAGCTAAGCGGTTTTAAACATTAATGTGGTTAAGGTTTTATGTTCATTCCTCAATGAAATAAACTTCTCTCTTCATTTAATGCAATCAAGCAATTCAAAGCAAACATTTTACTATATTTGAGAAATATTTCTTGTTAGGATCTACCTTCTGCGCAAACATACAAAATAGTTGCGAGCTCAAATTTTTGATTGTGGTAATATGAGATTAAAATTATCCAATCAAAACGCTTTAATCTTGACAGACGGAATTAAAATTAAAAATTTTATGAAAATCAAAATTGCCACCATTTTTAAAACATGTTTAGGGCTCCCATATCTTTGTCACTATACGGCAGAATTCTGTAAATTTTTCTGTTTCTGTACAGTCTATCGCAACGACTTGTTGGATTTTAAAAAAAAACCAATTGGCTACATGAATAGATTATAAAATCTGCGGAGACCAATATCACAATTAAAGCTTTTTTTCCCTATTTAGCTAGCAAAGCGTCAGTCTGAACTTAGCCTACACTACCTGCTTGTTTTGTTACGTTAAGGAGAAAAAAAATGAATATACCAACGATCTAATAATGTCAAAGTTTTAAAATATAATAAATTAGAGGATAAATATCCAGTAGGGCAAGCCTCAAGTAAGTGTGAACCTCATATGTAATGAGAAATTGTTTCTAGCTAGCAAAGCGTCAGCTTTGATAGCTTAAGTTAAAAGACACAATTTTGAGGTCGCCTCAAAGTTCAACGAGTGCAAACTGCCACTAGAGGCTTAACCATTAAATCCGTTAAATGCCTACGCCATAAAACTAGTTCTTAAGTATTTTTAGCTCACGTCAGTACATCGTGTTCCAATTGACTCTGATCAGAGTTTTCACAGAAGTTGCAGACGACAATTTCAAATTGTTGAAAATTATAATATATTTATCATTTTAGGTAGAAAACAATATGGAAAATGGAGAAATTGCTTGTAACAAGCAGTTTCTTCATTTTCGATATTGTTTTTCACGACTATCTTTATAGGATTATATTGGAATTGGTTAACTCCTTAGTTACTTTTACCTCGTTTCTTTATCATGATAACGTTTGACAAAGAAGAATACTGCACATTGCTTTGCTAGCTTACAGTACTTTTCAGTACTTTGGTTTAAACATATTTGATTTGCATTTAAATTATATGTTCATAACAATCTAGACAATCTATGGTATTTCATGCAAAAAGGATGAGAACGAAAGCAATGCTTATTATGTTCTTCAGGCGGTGTACAATAACTTATAAACTAAGTACAATGTATATTTTTGGTTAAACGTGTGTGTGTGTGTGTGTGTGTGTGTGTGTGTGTGTGTGTGTGTGTGTGTGTGTGTGTGTGTGTGTGTGTGTGTGTGTGTGTGTGTGTGTGTGTGTGTGTGTGTGAGAGAGAGAGAGAGAGAGAGAGAGAGAGAGCAGTAGCAAAGAGATTAATACTGGGCACAGAAAGGTTCTGTAGAAATAAGAAATGTTTATAGGTTCGAATACAAAAAAATAAATAATTAAGACATAACGGTAATGGTAAGAAGAGGGGTGTTCCGTGAGTGCTTGTACATGAGTATTTGGTGGCTATATAATAGACTCCAATAGACTCTATACATTATATACTGCTCTGCTCTAATATTAGAGAATAGTAATGTGACTTTGATACTGTGAAATTGTATAGGAACATAATATATGGATTTTGGATTTACAAAATGTGAGTTTTGATACAGAAAATCGTTGTTTTGATGATTTTTCCATTTCTCATTGTGGAGAAAAAAGAAAGAAAACTGAGAGAAGTTCACTGAAACTTGTAGATAGACATAACGGTACGAAACCTTGAATTGAATGTAAAAAGGATTAATAGGATTATATACTGTGTATGTGATACCCATTGTCCATAATACTCCATAATGGATGATACCCAAAACCAAACAATTAGCTGTAACGGTTTATTTGGGGAACGTGAACGTGAACCAAATTCAATGAACGAAAACACAAAACTAAAAACCCCTGATAATACGGGGCCACTAAGGGAGATAATTCTTGGAAGTAATGTAGAAATACAAGACAGAGTTGTATCCCCTATGGAATTGAACACAAATAGAACAGTGCGGGAAAACGATGGGCTCTGTGAATACGATTTCACGGATATTCTTGGACCCGACACTCAAACACAAATAGAACAGTGCGGGAAAACGATGGGCTCTGTGAATACGATTTCACGGATATTCTTGGACCCGACACTCAAACAATAAACGATAAATTGTCAGAATTAAGTGAATTGCAGCATATGTTTAATTCTATGACTGCCAGTGAGTTCATAGATAAACTGATCATAGACAGTTGTAATTCCGAGACGAAACTAGATGAAATACGGCTCCGAATGTTCGAAAATGTAAGACAGTACGATGACTACCCTTTCAATAGAAGCAGAGAACTAAAGCAACGGAAAAATACCCGTTCAGGTGAAAATCCCGTCACCAAACTCGCTAGGGACATTCATGTGTTACTCTCCGTTATCGAAGGTGAAGAGTTCGAGGTACTGAACGATCTCCTTAGTAACCCAAAGAAGACGAAGCCTACCCGTTCCCTGTCCAGTACCCCGATGAGCCAGAGTCAACCCACATCACTTTGTGGCTGTCAACATGAGATCCGAGCGCTAAAAGAGACACTTACTTCGTTACAAGTCGAATTACTCCTGTTAAAACAAAGACAAATAGCTGTAGAAATCAAGAGTGATAAAGGTTTAAGTGAAGCTAATTCGTATATAAACGATATTAGATCAAATGTTGAGAAAGAGTTCAGATCCATGTCAAATAGTATGGGTGAAAGTATGACAATATTACAAGGCTCGATATCAGATACAAACTTTAGATGTAAATATAGAGCCCAATCCAATGAGGAGAAACTGAGTAATTTACAAAATCATATTAAGACTCAGAATCCTATTATGCAGGATACCGATAGCCATCTATTTCTCCATAAACAAGTGGAAAATAATCATGAACATCAGACATTGAACCATGATAACTATGAAATGCAAAATTCAGAGACTGGGGGTTCTACTATCCGTTTGAATAACAATACAGAACCCCAAATCACTGAAAATATAAATAATCCCGATGGTATTATTCCAAATAGTAGTATTATTCCGAATAGTAGCAATTCAGATGACACAAAAAATATATTTCCCGGCATTACCACTACAGGCCGAAATGCCAATCCACAGCCCGACCAAATACTCCCCGAAGTACAAAACCAATCCATTGTTGATATACCCCCTGACCCTACCCCTAATGTTCAACAAGCAAACAAAGCTATACCTAGCAGAATCACACAGCGAATGAATAGAAAAAATTCGCGACAAAATATTCAAAGCAACACAAAAACCTATCCAAAGAAGAAAATAAATTTCAGTATAATAAATAAAGAACTAGCCGCGCAAAAAGAACGGCGTCAACAAGAGTTTGACTACTACAACAGTCGTCGTATGTACGATGCAAATGTTGCCGAGTATCAGGACGACGAAGCTGACGAGTCAGACTTCGAAACGTACGTGAGAAAAAGAGCCAAAAATTACTATGTTGGTGGATTTTATCCCTCTATAACTTAGGAAAGAGTAGCCGCATACATAGGTAAAAGAGGTCCGAATATCAGAAATATAACAATTTACAGAAATACGCGTTATAATTCCGCGGTCATTAAACTACAAGTAGAAGATGACGAAAGAGCATCTTTTCTTACAGAAAACCCATATTTTTGGCGAAATGGAGTTGTATGTAAACCCTGGCTCCCGAAAAGTGTACTGAAAGCCAGAGCAAAATCTGCAAATAATAGGCGCAATAATACATACGATAATTCCTACTACGGTAGTTATAGACCAGACAATGCCGAATAAATCATGGACAAGCGACCAAACAGAAATGTATTAAAAATAGCTACATGGAATGCCACGGGAATAATGTCAAGTTCAAGTTATTTAAGTAATCTACTCGAAAACGAAAAAATTGATATAATAGGTGTAAGTGAGCACTGGCTATTTCCCAAAGATCTGCACTTTTTAGACAGCATACATAATAACTATAATAATCACTCAATTTCAGATCCAGATTTACATTTACCAGGAAGCCGCCGCGCAAGAAAGGGGGGTATTTCCATAATGCGGCATAAAAGTCTTAATAGAATGGTTTCTACAATAGATATCCAATCAAAATATATCATTGGAATAGAAATCAATATAGGACCTGGTTCTTATCTGTACATTTATCAGGTATATCTCCCGTGTAAAAATTATCCTGTTCAAAGCTACAGAGATAGTATAGATGACGTAGAAAATGTGATCTTCTCTTATTCTCAAAAAGGCTCAGTAGTAATAATGGGTGATTTTAACACTGAGCTCCCATCGCGACATGAAAATGCATTCAATTTTGATTCCCGAAGCGATGGCTTGTTAAGACTAATGACAAGACACGACTTTTCTGCTATTAACACGTTAACCTTTTGTACGGGTCAAATTACAGCAATATCCCGTTTAACGGAGCCAGAGAAACGCTTATCGACCACATTTTGATCTCAAATAATTATTTAGAAAAGGTCCGCTCTTGCAAAATTTTACAAGATGCAAATTCAAATGTCTCAAGTCATCGTCCCATTATCTCAGTCATAGAAATCCCTATTGTGGCAAAGAGCGGGAAAAAGACCAAGTGTGAAAACAGAATCTTGAACTGGAAATCAGTACCACAAGATCGCATTACAAAATATTATGAATATATAGAAAATAGTGATTTATTAAAAAATGCTTTATCTAACCATTTGATTTGTAAACAAGACATATATGTTATGTACAATACGATTGTTTCAGTGATAATTGCCGCTACAGATGCGTGTATTCCCAAATCCATATTTAAACCATTTATAAAACCGTATTGGGACTCTGAGCTCTCAACCTTGAATAATGACGTAAAGTTAGCCTAGAGGCATTGAGTTTGAATCTTATGTTGAATATAAGCGATCAAAATCAGCATTTAGAAATTGCCATAGAAATAAGGTTAACGAACATTTGCTTAATTTGGAAATGAGATAAATACAGCGGCCGAGGTGGATCAAAATGAATTCTGGAGGCTTATCAATAAACGAATGGGCAAGAAATGCCATGTGAATATTTTTGAAATGAATTTTGATGGCCATATTCTTAACACGCCGAAATCTATAAACAATGGTTGGAAAGATTACTTTTCAAATTTGTATGCAGCAAACTCAGAGCAGGATCAATCCGAGTATACCAAGATAAAAGACGAGTTAAACTCGATAGATAGTACAGGTATACAAATTACGTCAGAAATCGTGGCTGATTGTTTGAAAAGATGTAAAAATGGTAAAGCAGGTGGCATTGACAACATCAATTACGAGCATTTAAAATTTGGTGTAAAATTACTCTTGTCCGTAATTACAAAATTGTATCAAGCTATAACCGATTTTAGCTATATACCTGTAGACATGAAAAGGGGTGTTATTTCTACTTTGTATAAAGGCGCGCCGAAATCAAAGGATGATCCCAATTCATACCGGGCAATAAGTCTTTGTTCGGTGTTACTTAAAGTGTACGAAAAGGTATTAATAAACTTTATGGAAAAAGATAACGTTATTATAGTAAATGACATGCAGGGTGGCTTCCAAAAGAACTTTAGTTGCATAATGACGTCATTCTTATTAAAAGAAAGTATTTGCTACGCTCGAGAACGTAACAGCAGACTTTATACATGTTTTCTTGACGTACGCCAAGCGTTTGATCATGTTGCGCATAGCATCTTAGTAGTGAAATTATACGAAAAAGGAATTGATCCTAGAATTCTAAAGGTAATCATCAACATGTTAGAACACGTGTACAGCCGAGTGTACTCAAACGGCGAAACGTCAGACTGGTTCCCTATTCAAAAGGGAACCAGACAAGGCCAGTGTTTGAGCCCTTTGCTCTACGTAATCTTTATCGATAATTTAATGAATAAATTAGAAAATACTACTGCATCTTTGAAACTCAGCGGATATAGCGTTGGCTCACCTACGCACGCTGACGACACGGTCCTAGTTTCGTTGAGTCAAATAGGTTTACATGAAATGGTGAACATATGTTATGAGAATTCCTTAAAAGAAGAATATGAATATAATGCACGGAAGTGTAACGTTGTTGTTTTTAACGAAACTTCTTCCCAAAACTTTATTTCCACTCGGACATGGTACTTAGGTACCGACGAAGTCAAAGAAACAGACAATTACACTCATTTGGGTTCCGTATTAGACAAAAATTTAGATCTTACAATAAACGTAAATAATGCATGTGACAAGATGAGAAAAACTTACTTTAGTCTTGCTAGTATTGGCTTCAATGAAAAGAGTCTACATCTCATCACTATGAAACATCTTTATAAGACAGTGGTTCTACCGAGGGCATTATACGGCAGTGAGCTGTGGAATAACTTAACAAGGCAACAAGTACAGTCTCTCGAAAAATCCCATATGCAATGTATTAAGTCTGTACAAGGTCTATCTAGACAAACCCGTACAGAAATAGCGCAGAGTCTATTGGGCGTATTCTCTATAGAACGAGAAATAGATAAACGAAAATTGTAATTTTTCGGCCAACTTTGTAACATGGGCACGATAAAACGCGTTAAAATGGTATTTGCCAACCGCTTATACAATTTCAAAACAAACCCTAGTAAAGCCATTGGTTTTGTTCCAGATATTTTTAGACTTTTTGGTAAGAACGAAATATTGGACTACTGGAATGAATACTTAAATCATGGTATTTTTCCAAAACAATGCGCATGGAAAAACATAATTGACAGATCAATTATCCGTGAAGCTAACATAAGTTACACTTCAAAAATACTAAACGACGTAGAATTAGCAAATTTTATTTACATACAAAATGAAATTAAAGTGGGAAATATTTGGCATTTCTCCAGATTATACAGGGACTATACTAATTACTGTTATACGGTTATTTCCTTCATAGGAAAATATTTCAGTAGGCCGTATTACGTGGTTTGTCCCATATGTAATCTTCAAACAGACCGAATAGCAGAGCACCTACTCATGTTTTGTCAGGCTAATGATCACACCCGTCAGTTATTTTTCAACAGGTTACATCATCTATTGTCGATTGAAATTTACACGCAATTTATCCAGCTTGATATTGGAGATCAAATTGTACAAATGATTTCAGGTTATACTTTTGCTAACATGTCTGACGAAAACAGGGTCGAGTGTTACAAATGTACATTAAAGTATATTCACCATCTGACAAAACATATTCGATTTACTACCCCTATCACCTAAGATGCAATACCCTTAGAGTACTCGAGGCAAACTAATACTTATTACAATGATGCCACTTTCGACTCTTTTCATAGGCATATTGATAAGTAATGTATAAAGTACGCAGTCAAATCTCTATCATCATACATATTCTAACCGATTTTCGTTTTCGCTATGTTAGAATAAGTAAACACGGTGAAATGACAGACTTAAAACCCAAATAAATATTATTCATTGTATGTCACCAACATGAATAAATTAATAAATTAATAAATAAAGAAATTATTACAATTAAATTGATAAGTTATTATATTAGTGAATTGATGAATTACAGAATTGGTTAATAAATTAGTAAATTGATTAATGAATTAATAAATTGGCTAATAAATTAATAAAGTGGCTGATGAATTAATAAATTGATGAATTGATGAATTAAATAAGTTGATGAGTTAAGGAATTGAATTAAAAAAAAATAATTGACATAAACTCCATGTCATCTGAATGTGCTTCTTTTTGCATGTATTTTGTGTATACTTAGTAATGTTTCATTGTCTTGTCTTTGCTTGTATTTGTATTGTTTGTCTTGTGTTGTGTTTCTCTTGTATACATGTATAACTCTTCAATGATGGAGGTAAATAAAGAATATATATATATGTAATGACCTAAGAGGTACATTTCTGATATTACCGTAATGACTACATTCAAGGAAATAATGTTCGCTCGTCTCAATACTTCAACAAGCACAAAGAGGGTCTTCACAAATATTCTTACTGAAGAGGTCATGATTGAGAGAATTACATTTATTCCTGATACGTGTGTGTATAACCTGAAGCTTCCTTTCTCCAATAAAGTACAACTTATTAGGAACAGGCTTGCTTCTATCTAAAAAGTTTTTGAAACAAGATACGGAATTTTGATTCCTTATTTCAATTGGTAATTTATTCCATTCTTCTATTACTAAAGGGACAAACGATCTCTTGTAAAGCTCTGTTCTACTTGCAGGTATTCTATAATTCTGAGATCCCCTCAGGCTGTATGAAGATGTGCTTCCAATACTTTGAGGAACCAATGAACACAGAGTATTTGGACAAAGCCCTTTGACCATTTTGAAATATAGAATTAGTTTATATTTTCTCCTTCTTTCTTTAAGAGATTCCCATCCCGACTCTATAGAGAGATCCGAGATAGAAGATAATTTTGTACAGCCAGTTACAACCCAAGCTGCCTCAATTTGGATCTTATCGATTTGATCTTTTAGATGTTTTTGACAATTATCCCAGGAAATGTCTACATATTCAATTAGCGGTCGTATAAAAAGAGAAAAAAAAGTCTGTAGGGTTTTTCTATCTAATCGAGTTTTTAGGGTGCGCATTATGTTTAACCTAGTCCAAGCTTTGGCCGTAGAATTTTTGATATGGCAATCCCAGGAACCATCGTCAGAAATGAATATACCGAGATGCTTGTAATTTTTAACTATTGGTATAAGTGTGTTTGACATAAAAAGATCTGGATGAGAGGGTTTATTAATTTAGCGCGATATAACTAATTCTTCTGATTTAAGAGGGATAAATTTGACCAACTATTTTCGTGCCCAGTAAGAAATTTTATCTATATCTGACTGTAATTTCGCGCCACATATATCAGGATTATCAATTTCTAAAGATAAACTAGTATCATCAGGAAAAAGACTAATGTTTGACTCTAAATTATCAACTATGTCATTTATATATACTAAAAAGGTAAGGGACCTAAAATAGACCCCTGCGTTACTCCAGATTTTAAAACCGACAATTCGGAGACACTTCCATTAAGAACAACTCTTTGGTGTCTGTTTGTGAGATAATCAGAAAACCAGTCTTAAAGTCTACCAGTAATTCCTGCATGGTAGAGTTTGAATAAAAGCCCCTTGTGCCAAACCTTATCAAAGGCTTTACTTATGTCAAAGAAAATTATTCTGAATTCATGCCCATTATCTAAAGCTCTGCAAATATTATGATAAAGAGACACAGTTTGGTTCCCTGTAGAGTCACGTGGTAAGAAACCGGACTGAAATTGAGTAAAAAAAATTACATTGTGACAGATGAGAAAACACGTGATTGTAAATTATTTTCTCGAAAACTTTTTCAACGGTGTTTAAAAGTGAAACGGGTCTGTAGTTTGACGGCATGGATGGGTCGCCACTTTTAAAAATAGGACACACATTTGATATTTTCCAAGATGAAGGCATTCTACATAGATTTAAGGATGTGTTAAAAAGGTCGCAGAGCAGTTTAGCAAGTTGAAAGGCCCCTTCTCTTAAAATCCTGTTATGAATTCCGTCTGGACCAGACGCTTTACCTATATACTTTAGGATATTGTAAACTTCATCAACAGACACTTCAATAAAATCTAGGGCAGATGGGTTAGTTTGAAAATATTCTGATGGTAAAGATTGAACAGAGTCGTGAATTTTGATTGGCTTGCAAAAAAAAGAATTTAATAAATTTGATTTATGATGACCTTCTGAGATTAAGGTATCGTTATTTTCATCAAAGAGAGGGGGTATTTCCAATTCACGTTTAAGAATTGTCATATTGTTTTCCACCAATCACGAGATGATAAAGCTCCAGAATTTAAATTTTATGCCAAATTTTGATAACGGTCGTCTTTTCTTTGACGCCTGAGAGAGATAATTTCATTTCTCGACATTTTAAATCTGTTCCAGTGGTATTCGTCGTGCGTTTGTTTAGCCTTTTTATACAATCGTTTTCTATGTCTTATTAATTGTTTAATTTCATTCGTAATCCAAGGAGGCTCATAAGGTTTTATGGTTACAACCTTGTTTGGGATACATGGTGATGCTTTTGGTAATAATATTTTTGTCAGATTACTGACATATGTATCAATATCGGCATTAACTACCGAGTCCCTATAAAAATTTAACAAAGAAAGTCTTAGTTCATCGTATCGACCTTCATCATACCTCCAAATAGTTCGTTTGAAAGACCATGTCTTGGTTATATAAAAATAAATACAGCAAATACAGGACAATGATATCGAACAGAGTTTTCAAGACATGGTTCACCTACGCCTGATACAAGTACTGAATTTTTATTCGTCAATAATACAAGATCAATTAAGGATGAAGAATTACCGTAAAGTTTGTAGGTTCGTTTATGCACCGTGATAAGCTAAACTGTGTACAAATGGAACTTACTTTATTATAATAGCTTGAGATCATCTGGTTCCAATTAAAGTCACCTGTTATAACAACATCTGAAATATTCGTGTCAATTCCACGATGGATAGAATCTTCGATTAAGGTATTATATTCCGATAGCGAATAAGGTGGCCTATAGAAAGCACCGTACAATAGTTTTTTTGTTATTACTTATTTTAAGATGTATCCAAACACATTCTAATGCGCCAATTTCGAGGTCATGCCTTCTAACAAATGATAGGTTGTTTTTTTATATAGACAATAATCCCACCATAGGAGTTATGCTCACGATCATGGCGTTCAGGACGATGGAAATTTGGGAAAAGAAGGTTTCTTGTTGGACAATCTGTATAAAGCCACGTTTCAGAAAACGAAATTACATCAAACTGAGAAAATTCTGTTAATAAGACGTCTACTTTATTCTTTATGGATTGAACATTATTATGAACTGTCGATAAATGGTGCAGATAATTTAGAAAACTTCTAAACGTGAAGAAGCCGATCCATCGCTGGGTAAAGGACCTGGGTTTGGGTGCACATCCCCAGACATCAAAAACAGTGACACTATGAGTAAAGTTAGAGCAATATAGTTCAACATTCTTTGTATCATTAGAAAACTAGTGATAACTCTTTTTTTTCTGGTAACGAGGTAATATTTTCCATTGTAACACTTATTTTTACTTATATTTTGTAAATTCACACAAACATACAAATATATAAAGGCACTAGGACAGTTCTTCAGATTTAGAACATACATTAACGCAGTCAGTAGTTTGAATCTGGATTTTAGTCTAAATGTTGGCAATGGTAGGCTTTGTGATTTATTTCTTAGCCCGGCCATTATTATAAATCATATTTGATATTTTCATCGCACAACATGTAGACTGTACAAACTGGTCATATTCTCATAGCATCTATAGTTAACGCACAGATACTTGTCCAGCAACAACGAACACCGTTGTTGTATTAGATATAGAAGTGCATGAAAAAGGATTGTAGAAGAAGAGCAGTAACTGAATTAAAAAGTAGTATGATCAACTGATTATTCATAGTAATAGGATGAAAAATAGAAATCATGGTGTAGACATTATTAAACAAAATCATGAGTCATAAATACAATTGATTGATTGGACGGGGTTTAACGCCGCTTTTAACAGTATCATATTTACAATTGGAATTCATAAACATAGGTGGTTATTACATGTCTATTTCCACTAACGAATCAAACCTTTATATACGTTCGGATCTAATCGGTAATTTACAGTTTTTCAGTTACTGGGTTTAACCATTTCCTCTTTAGACCCTAGTTTTTACGCCCCAGTGCTTCTATACTTGAGAAAACATTGTGAAAAAAGAGGGAAAAAAAGATTATAACAATCACTTACTAGTATTCTTTCCCTACAATATCCTCTACCCTGGATAATGATTATTTTTTCAATAAAATCGACTTTAAATTGTCGTCTGCAACGCATTTGAAAATGGACCGGTCTAAAATTTTGCAAAACAGTAAAGGATCTATATATAGAATTCCTGCCCAATTTTCACAATCTTGGAATCTTCAGTGTAAATAGCCAAATTGCATTAATTAGACAATCATTTAGAATACACAAGTCAATAACTATAATAAGCACAAATATGTCTCATTTTTAAATAAAAATCAAAGTACTGAAAGTACTGTAAGCTAGCAAAGCATGGTTGAATTAAGATAATCTTTCCCTTGTTGGGTAGAAAGCATAGTGGACATTGAAGAAATTGCTTGTTACAAGCAATTTCTTCATTGTCCACAATGTTTTCCAAAGTTGTTGTTTTTTCCTTGAGATGCTTAAAAAATGGAATTGAATGGAAATAGTTTAAATAATATGCTTTGACAGAGTTCTCTACAATTTGAAAAGAGTTTGCAATATTCCTGAAATACATAAGAACTTTATTTATGGCGTAGGCATTTAACGGATTTAGTGGTTAAGCCTCAAGTGACAGTTTGCACTCGTTGAACTTTGAGACGACCTCAAGATTTGTCTGTTAACTTAAGCTATCAAAGCTGACGCTTTGCTAGCTAATTAATATGTTGTAAATGATATGGTTTGAAGTAAAATCTTATAACATAACGGTTTTTTTTAGTCAATCCGTTGAAACAAAATATTTGTGGCGGAATAATAAACATTTAAGTCAAGATACTATTGTTGATAATATACGGATCAAGTTTTTGTTGTGATTGTTGTTGTTGTTCGTATGTTGATTCTGTTTTTGTCTGTTTGAAGTTGCTGGCTTTTGGCAAGTGCTTTCAGTACTTTGATTACACTGTTTCAGGGTTTATTTTTGTCAATGAGTGCGTGTCCGATATTTTCTTGATCATTACCCGATAGAAGGATCGCCGTTATGTCGCCAACCATCTATTACACTTTTTTGTAACATGTTACTTGCCCTAAAGTATGAAAAATAACACCGTTTAAATATTGAATGGAACTTCCTGTCGGAGCTCAACGGGCGTGGCCAACGATCAATCAGTTCTGTTAAGTTTGGATACGTCACAAAATGTAATTCATGACTATGAACCCTTTCCTGTTTTCAAAATTTTAAACTGGTTCTAGTTGAAAGGCTTTGGCGATGAAAATTAAAAACTGAATGAAATTTCGTAATATAAAACATCCTATGTAGTAGAAAATAGTGTGAGAAAAGAAGAAATTGCTTATGAAAAGCAATTTCCTATTTTTTTTTTTTTTTTTTTTTTTTCATAAGTATAAAATCACATAGACGAAAAAAAACATGGACTATACGGAAAGGGTTAATTGTGCGGTGTTTAACGTCCCTTTCCCCGGTCTCGGCAGTCATCCTTTCCGAAATTTGTCTCTCACCAATGGGTGGATAATCGTAAACCTAAGTTGGATAGCAGCTGGAGGCTAGGAAAGGATGTAGTGGTAGTACTGGAGTGAGAACTACCAGAAATTCATTGTTAGGTGCTCCAGCCGCCGCGATATGACTGAAATACTGTTAAAAAGGGCTTTAAACCCCACTCACTCACTCACTCACTCACTCACTCACTCAATCAATCAATTAATCAATCAATTAATCAATCAATCAAGTAATCAATCAATCGATTAATCAATCAACAGAACTTGGGTGATATCACGGCGGCTTGCCGCAGCTTCCATTCCTATCTCACAACATAATGTTCACTCCAGGCCACCTGCTGTTCATCTCTCTAAGACACACTTATATAATTCGAGACATTCTTGCGTATGTAGTGATTTAGTTTGTCAATTGATCAATTGCGGCTGTCAATCAAATAATCTGTTGACCTATGAAATAATTTACCCTTAAATTAATAGAGTTTTAATCTCCGAGATTGGCCGCCATTTACATGAAGCATTTTTGTTGGTTTGACGACTTAATCGTCGTAACTACAGCTTATTTAAGCTGTAGTTTCGACATTTAAGTCGTCAATCTTTCACTTTATTTTTATTACATGTCACTGGCTAAATATTTTTCAAAATAAAATCTCGAAGTGGAACTTCCTATTAGAGCCCTGCGCGCTGGGCTAACGTTCCTTCATTTCGCGTGACGGGTCATTATTTACCTCTAACATTTCTGACAAAACCTGACAAAAGTTTGATTTGTAGTTTTCATGGTTAATTTTCATACAGTGCTGAAAGAGGGCAAGCACTTGTGTAATCTTCTCCGTCTGTCGGTCCGTCCGTACGTCTATATATTGTTAATACATCTTTTAGTACATTTGTGGACAAATTTGAATGAAATTTTCACAGGGTGTTCCTTGTCACCTTGCGCATGTTGTTTGATTTTTGCATTTTAGGCTGAGTGATAGAAAAGGGGGGGGCTTAATGAAAAAGTTCTTGTCAACACAACTCATCTTCCACTTCCGGACAAATTTTCATGAAATGTGTCTAGAAAGTTTCTAGTTGGACAAAAGGACATTATAATGGACATTGTTAGATTTATATCATTCTAGGCTGCGTCAAAGAAAAAAGTACCATAATAAAGCGACGAATATTGTGACTATAAGACTCTTGTTAAAGAGTGCGGTGTATACTATATACATGTATGTGGAAACTAGGCCCAGATATTCTTGAAAAAGAACAAAGAAATCCAGTAGGCAGGGAACTCAACTGACCAATCGCGGCTGTTAATCAAAAAATCAGTCGACCAATAAAATCATTCATTTAGACTGGATGTTAACTTTGAGCTCCGATATTGGTCGCCATTAAGTGAAGTAGTTTTGTTAGTTTGCGACTTATACGTCTTTTCCACAGCTTATCCAGCCTGTATTTCTGTCGTTTAGGTCCATAAAAAACCATTCTACTTTTTATATAAAATTCTACTGGACATAAATGTTTAAAAAAAAGCCGTTACTTATCAAAGCAGAACTTCCTTTGGAGTCAAAGGGGGTTCCAACGGAGTAACTGATCAATCGCAGCTGTCAATAAAGGAAGTTATCGACCAATCAAATCATTCATTCAGCCCGGAATAGTGTTTCAAACTCCAACATTGGCCGTCATTTTATATGAAACGTTTTAATCGCCAACCAACCTTTCTTCTGGTTTGTAAAATGTTACTGGCCATAATTTTTTCAAAATAACGCGGTGCTTCCTGTTGGAGTCAGTGGGCGTGGCAAAAGGAGTCAGTGTGTTGGACCAGCGATTGGTCAATTAGACGGGAAAAGTCAATTATTCGAAGAAATCTGAATATGTACTGCCTAGGTACGATGTCTTTAACATATGGGTGACATCTGTCCTGTCGTTTACGCTCGGACGTACAGACGGACGAATGCAAGCACTCACATTCGCATGCATACATGGTATACAGAACGTCATTAAATAAACCGAGTTTTTTTAAAAATCAAACTTCTTACTGTTAACTAAATGAATTGAAATGAAATAGGTCAATAGAAGAAACATATAACCCATCATGCTAAACAAAATTCTAGACTGGTCCAAATTGAGAAAAAAAAAAGATGCAAGTTTGAATTCAAATTATTTCGTCTTTTTGGATAGAAAACATTGAGGATAATGAAGAAATTGCTAGTAACAAGCAATTTCTTCATTCTCCACAATGTTTTCCAAAGCTTATTTCTGGAGGGGCGTAAAAAGGAGGAACCATGCGGGAATGGGTTGTTCTAGGAAAATAATAACGAAATCGAATGAAAAGTTTTTAAAAATCTGATTATAAAACATATGTATAGAAGAAAGGGCCGCAAATAAAGGCCTTGCTTTTCGACAAATTAAAATTATTGTAAAAAACTGATAGATCGCCGCTGGCATTCAAAATATTGCCTGGCTTATCAATCTATCATCTATAACACCGGAAGAAGAATACTTCGACACTAGTCACCAGTTATTTGAAACATTTAATCCATTCCCAAACAATGACACTTTCGGACGCCCCTTAAGAAAAACAATTATCAAAACATTGTGAAAAAAGGAAAAATGCTTGTAACAAGCAATTTCTTCATTATGCAAATTTTTTCTACCAAATTTGAAAAATCTTTCAATTGTTTTCCGCAACTCCTCTGCATTTGGACCAGTCTAAAATGTTGCCGTCTGGTAATGGGTTAAGTATCTAAGTCAATCTTTCTGTTAGAGGTCAGTTGTCGTGTACAATAAGGTATCCACAAACGAACAATGAAAAACAATGATTAATTCAAGGAAGAAGATTCAAGATTTCAAGAAACAAGGACGCACGAAGGACACAACGAGACAATAGTTCCAAAAACTGAATTTCATAAATTTAATTCTATATCTTCGTAACTATACTTTTAATCAACAAGGTATAACGGGGTCTAGACAAGGATCCGACTGCGCATATGCGCAGTCGTTTCTATGTCTAGTCATCCTGCTCGTCCCTTTAAAACCGGCATTGTTTATACCGTTATTTTCTAAAATAATTATCAACCGAATTTGATTCTATTTTGTCTTTCAGTCCTTTTATTTTAACATGATTTTGTAAAGGATTTCATGCACCAGTACATGGGTCAAATTCATTTTTTATCAATTATCAACATTTAAAGAGTTTGGTCCGCAGTCTTCATGCCAATTCTATCTCGGGCAAAGATCGTTTTGGACTCAAAATGAAAATTTCTGATTCATTTCGATTAAGTGTTGTGGAAAGACATAAAGATAGGAAGTTTTCTGTTAGAAAAACAAAATGTTTGAGAGTATCTAATGAATTTAGATTATAACTTCCTTTACATTTATAATTGACCAATTGCGGCCGTCAATCAAGGAATCAACCTACCAATCAATTAATTTATTCAGCCCGGGCCTAACCTTTACTGTTGGTTTGACGACTTAAACACCGTAACTACAGCTTATTCAAGCTGAAGTTACGATGTTTAGGTCACAACCCAACAATTTTACTTTTTTGTTACATGCTACTGGTCATAGCTTTTGCAAAATCAAGCCGTTAAAAATGGAAGCGGAACTTCCTGTTGGAGTTAATGGGCGGGGCTTACGAACTAAGTTGGCAGGACCAGCGATTGGTCAATTTACGGGTCACTGCTGGTATTCAAAAAAACGATTTACCAATCATATCACTCATTTTGACAGGAAGTGAAGTCTGAACTCCAACATTGACGACTTAAATATTTTAACTGCAGCTTTTTGAGCTTATCTTTCTAACCGTTATGTAGAGCTTATACAAGTTTACTCTGGTACAGATTCAACATCGTATCATAGCACTGAAATGTCTGATGTCCTTACCGGTTGACGGATCGCTGGCCCTGTCATCTAATCTCCAACAGGAAGTTCCACTTCAATATTGGATGGCATAATTGTACTAATTTACGACCAGTATCATATAAAAATATAAAATGGTTGGTTGGCGACAAGACTTCGTAACTACAGCTTAAAATAAGCTGTACTTTCATAGCTAAAGCATAACTCTTTCCTGTTCAAACCCTGGATTTTACGTCCATGTGCTTGTAAAATAGAGAAAAACATTGTAGAAAAAGAAGATATTGCTTGTCACAATATTTTCTACCCAACTGAATGGTTATTTTTAAAATTAATTTCACTTTAAACTTTCGTCTGCAAAACCTTTGAGTTTGGACAGGTCTAAAATTTTGCAAAACAGGAAAGGGCTAGATGATCTGTTGTTGCGATTTTTATGGTTAAACTCCTGTCCGTCTTTGCCTTCAAAAAGGGTTCATTTTGGTAATCTGTAGCTACTCCCAAAAGTTTCTTTGGGCCTTAAATCTTAGTCAGTGTTAAAGAACAGTCTCTGGTCTGTCATTATAGGCCAGGAAAATGGTATCATCAGGAATAAAAATTTTCGCAAATCCTCATTGAACACATCCTCCCATGAACATCTCTAGGCTTGGAAGTGAAAGTCTTGGACCGCCTTCAAATGTCAGATTCTACAAAGAAATAGTTCTCAGATAAATTCGCCTAATTACACGGAGGACATGCAGGTGTGATCTCTCACACTACAGAACCTTATTTCAAGCTACTTGTTGTAGTTTAAACGTTAAAACAGCGTGACAAAAGCAGGATATCATTTTCTGTCGACTTCTATAGGTTACAACATAGGTAAGTAATTCCGCAGTGGAGTTGCACTCAACCAATGACTATGACATCAATGCTGCATATTGATGAGATATGCATTCAACCCAAATATTAACTATGTACCGTATAGCTTTGGAGAAGAAACATTTGTTCACATAAAGACGAAATTAGGCATAGAGAAACCAGCAAAACAAAATACAACCGATCGTGTTTGAATGAGGTATGAAAAAAGATGTGTAATACTGAAAAACTGTTAAAAATTGCGTTAACCCCCATTCAAGCAAACAAAAGAAAGACATTCGGCAACGGCAAACATTCGGATTTGGATACGGGGGTATGTATTCTACCTCAAATGTAAATCCTATCTGATCGCATTTGGTGATCTTCGAAGGCAAGTGATTCCGAAAATAACATCGTAAATAATGAAATAAAATAGGAAAAAATGTTGTTGTTTTTTATTATTATTTTTAACAAATTTCTTCCTTACTAAAATTCATTGCCAAATGCAATTGAATATTTTTCCCCTTTTTTTAATTCCGAAAATTTGTAGGACATATTGTTTAGTAAAGAGCTTGACTGGAAATTATATTTCTACAGACAATAGTGAAGAAGATATAATTTTATCTTAGTTTCGTCTATCAAGATTCAAACGTTTGGATTGGCTGAAATTTCCCTTTTATACTTCCACGAACAACATATTAGGCAAGCACTTATTTTGTATACTATAAATCGAGTAATTTTCGCGTCGTCTTTTTTTCGCATGAGAAGGACCCAAAGACTTATTAGCGAGTTCAAGAATTCGCGAGCGGCCGTATGATACTTCGGTAATTTCCGTAAGTATCCCCGGAAATACACTGGCGAAAAAAAATCTATATACGATTACAGCCTGATGAATAGAATGATTACTGATAATCAATTTAAGAACATTTTAACTATTCTCTATACTCATAGTATGAAAATTTCTCTCCTAAAGTCGTTGTAAGATCGCAAAGTATGCGTTTACGAAAAAAAAAATTTTTTTTTTCTGAGAAGAGCTAAAAAGCCGGTATCAAAAGGTGTTTCAGGTCGTAAGCACTAACCCATCAAATTATCAATATGATACATTGTTTACCAAACTGTCATAAAATGAAATAATCATATCCCGTAACAAAACAGGTACAATTGTTTGATTTTAATTGATTTATTTCGCATCCTCTGCTTTCAGTTTCTTAAAACGTACTAAGAGTCTATGCAATAAAGACTCGGTTACAACTTTATAGCTCTTTGTTGTCTAATTGTCGTCGCCTAGAATTTTATCACCTCATGTGCTCCATTGTTATGTTTGATACGTGTTCAATAAACTAAGTGGACTAACTTAGCAGGTTATAAAATTTTGCTTACTTAAAGACAAGGAAGATCCATAAAACGTTACTCAAAACTAGTAAAACATTTGCTTTGTTTGGCTTTATGACATTAAATTGTGACAAATGAGATTCTATTTTTGTTTACATTGAAGTATGTACCTTAAAACTTAATCACAATAATATGTGAATCCACTTTAGGTTAAGTTTTTAGGTTCATAACTCAATGAAAACAACAAAAAAAGAAAAAAATACAAACCGCACTTCATAATTATACTTGCATGCTGAATCGGTTATATTTTGCATTCTCAACAGTGATATTATTACTTTTGGTGCCTGCAGATGATAGAACCTTGTAATTTTATAATTCTAAAGACCCTGAATCGGCATATCTTAAAGAAGTTCGACTTTGATAGATGTTCTTGACCTTGCCTTATCTCCTTAAAGTTGGTATCAACCAATGAATATAGACGATCATTTTTATCGCCATGCCAAATATAAGTATTTTGTCTTAAATAGGCTTTAAGCGATATTTTGTTAAGTATTTGGTTAAGGTTTGCATAATTTATTTTGATATTGATAAATGATATAGACCCGATTAAATAACAATGTTTTTAATGATCACGTTTACAGATAAAAAGATCTTAAAGGTTTTTCGACTTTGGTTTTCATGTTTTCAGAGTTCTTCACGAAACAAATTTATGAAATCTGGAAGAGGATAACATAGGGAACAATTTGGTGTAGATCAGACCAGTTGTTTCTGGGGAGAAGATGTTAACTCACGAGTGACCGACACACGCACGTAGGACAGACACAATGTCATGACAAAAGACTGCCAGCCTTCGATCAGACGAGTTAAAAACATAGTAATATATAATGTGGTTTTAGAATATTAATGCCCGATATATTACATTTATAGATGACGTTAGAATTGATAACAGCAGATGTCCTTTATTGAAGGGAATCAACCATGAAATTGTGACAATTATCATACAGTTTCGAAGTAAAATGACTTTTTGTGAACATAAACATTTTTTTTGCTACATAAAACTATTTTTCTAACCAACATATTTCTTTTTCACCTCATAACCATAATTTTTACAACATTTTTTTTAATTTAAAATATTTTTTATAAAGTTTTACAACAGCCAACTCGCCGTAATAGATAAGCCTTACAAGAATTTTGTTTAGTTATATTTACAAATAGACGTCGTCTGCAACCTCTTTCAGTTCAGACTTAAATTTTGTCACTAGGTAATAAAAAAATAATTAAACACATTTTTTTTATATTTCCGGTGAAGGCAAAAATAATACAACTACTAACTAGACACATTAAAGCGGTCAAATGGAGGTTACCGCATTATTAGGGAAAAATTCAATTTATCAAAAAAACTAGAAAAATAAGTTAACGTGAATTTGTCTGTCAGTTTTCGGAAACTGCTACCTCTCACTAGATATCTTTTGTTGTGTTATCGTCAAATTTTCTCGATATTTACTGATGGTGGACGTGCCTGTTGGTATATGAGAGTGTTATGTCCATTTTGGTGTAGAAAATGGCATTTTCATATAGATAATCTGGTTAAAGCAAACCGCCTCACCTATCCCGGCTTATTTAATAGGTTAAACAAGACGTTCATTATTCTATTGTCCTGTGCACGATTCCTTGTTCGCCCCCCCCCCCCCATTACCACACGCGTCATTAATGGAAACATGATCAGTAATTTGCCTATTACGTTGGATGAGCAGCAAAAAGGTTAAATCTAACTTTGTATTTGTGCATGCACATGTCCTTGTGTGAAAAATGACAGGAAACCATGGTTAGGTGCACATACCAACCGCGGAATTACGGAAATACTACTGAAAGTGATGTTAAACCAAATTCACTTTATACGAAACTAACTAGCTCTCATGATTAATACTTTGAACCTTTTCGAGATGATCCTTTTCCTATTAAAGTCCACAAATAATTAAAATATCGTTTAAGAAACAGGATCAATATTAGATAATCGATATACGGAGAATGATTACTTACAAGAAACAAATGAGAGGAACATCTTTGAACACACGTACCTCTATACATTTCCATGTACTGTGGTATCAGTGCTCCAGCAAGTATCGAAAAAATGCAGGATGCAAAAGCATGCTGTTTTACCCATTCAAATTCAATTCAGCTTTTTGGGCATCACAAGAATAAACTTTGGAAAACACTGTGGACAGTGAAGAAATCGTTTGTTACAGGCATTTTCTTCATTGACCACAATGTTTTCTACCCAACGAGGGAAAGATTTTCTATCACGATAACATTTAGCAAAAAAGATTACTTAACAAAACTATGCTCTGCTATCCTACAGTACTTTCAGTACTTTGATTTACTTATAGGGCTTAAATATGTTTTTTGTTGGTTTTTTATTAAAATAGGGGTTTTGGTTTCAAAAAGAGAGACTGTAATAACGTATTCATGTGTCTCATCAGGTTGGAGACAGTAAAAACTTTGGCTGCTAATACTGCAGATAATTCCCCAGAGTGAAAAACAGACTCATCTTTTTTGTCATTAAGCAATTAAGTTTTCTCTTCAAAATGAAAACAAATATTATAACTAAAACAAGAAATCAGCTATAATTACTATGCTTTACTGTTTTTTAAGTCACAGATCATTATATTTTTTTTCTTTTTCTTTTTTCCATCTATTAAATCAAATCATTTTTAAAAATGATTATTATAAAGATAGAATGCTACGCCAAGGAATTAGAAAGTTTCTTCTTGTAAGGGTTGCCAATCAGTATTGCTAAGATTACGAAATGTGTACGCTCTCTAGTAGGCATTTTGAAAATTTATCTGATAGAAAATGTACGCGTTGGATTGTTGAAATATATATAATGAATAGCTGAACACCCTTCAATAGAACATCTGACTCGAACATGTATTAGGGGATAATTGCTTTAATCAAAGAAAGACGTGCCTAAAAATATCCAAAATGAAAAACTAGCCTCGTATTGTTTCCGCTACTTCTCTTCTACCCTAGTAACATTCTACTGGATTTTCCAAACTTGGTCACTGGAGGATGTCAACGGTCCTCAAATAATGTAATATTTGTTTTTAGCCTGAGATTGCGTAAGGACGAAGGCGAGATATGACTCATTGAAAGCTGTCGGCTTGATGTACAGTATTTTCGTGTGAGTGTTCTGAATTTGGCAAAATTATCAAAACTTGACGAGTGAATGGAAAGAAAGAAGATATATAATATATTGGAAATTATTAAACATATATAATCATATCATATTGTTAAGAAAAAATAAGTAGTTTGTTTCATACCAAAATAATATTACTTAATCTAGAGTAACAATGTTAAAACGGTCCGGTTAGACGAAGTTGCTGTATAAAGCTGATAAGCGAAGCTGTCGGTTTTACGCATGAATGGAATGTTTTGTTTAACAAATTAATTTGTCATTGATAGGATCATATTCGCACTGTCTGAAAACAGTTTGGTCGTGCTCGGACTTTGTGTATATATATTTTTTACCTCCGAATTCTACCCAAAGGATGCAACGTCTACTTAACGCTTTTGAGGGGTGTTCATAATCATGTTAACCTGGTAAACGACCGCCCGCCCTCTCTCGCTCTCTTTATCTGGAGATTATAAAGCGCATATTTGCATAACGAAATTGGTCTGTGTGGTAGAATACTCACATTGCACGCAAGAGCCTCCCAGTTCGAACCTGGCTACACGCTCCATTCCCCCATCTCTCTCACTCTCTAGCTCTCTCTCGCAAGCACTAGCTGAAAGCCAACGAGCTTTTGTCATGATGTGGTGTCCGTCGTCCGTCCGTCCGTCAACTTTTACTTTAAAAATCTTCTTCTCAGAAAGTACTGAACATAATTCAACCAAACCCATCCAAAATTCACAGGAAGGATCCTTGGGTGACCTTTATCAGATCCCTTCAAAGCATTTTGATCAAGTGAAAAATACGTAACAATATATACATGTAAATATATCGTTACAATACCTCAACGGGATGAAAATTATTGCGGGCAGGTTGTGTCCCCTAGCGCACAAATTGGCAGAACTGCGCATTATCGACAGTAGATTTGGGTAGTAAGTGGCACCTCCGATAATCCGACCATCAAACTTTTTCTGCCCAGATTAGATATCTCCTGTATACCCATCTCAGGCTTTCAGCGCTTTGATTTTTAATCATTTTGTTATTTTATTGATTAGTTAATTTATATCTATTTTGTGAAATAAATGTAGTAGATAGTTTCGGTTCCAGAGCTCTTACATGACGATATTCGTCTTTGCAGTTTGTGACGGGAAAAAATATCATGATATTTGGTGCAACTTTAACGATAAATGGGAAATCACCTCATACTCACCATCTTAATATCTAGTAATGAATAGTAGTTCTTGGCCGCAAAAATTACAAGCGATAACCGATTCAAACATTAACTCACACCAGTACAATTCAATTGCTTTAAATTGACTTGAGATCGTTAATAACTCGAACCCTTGACATCAAGATTACGAATGAAGCGCCTTTACCACTCGGGTAATAAGGCAGCCAAATAAAATAGTTTGCAGAATAAAATCAAGGAAGGAGAAAGATGACAAATTATTGGGTATTTGACATGGTAGAGGGAAACAGGTACGAGGAAAGTATTTCCCCATTCTTTAGAGATCTATATCCATAAGTATAAAGTCGGTATAAAGTATGATAATTGATTAACCCATTCCAACTTAATCCCTCCTTTTTACGCCCCTCAAGAAAAAAGCTTTGGAAAACAATGTGGAAAATGAAGAAATTGCTTGTATCAAGCAATTTCTTCATTATCCACAATGTTTCTATCCAAAAAGATAAAGAAAAATTAAAAATTCGTCATCTTGATATTGTCGTCTGCAGCTTCCTTCAATTTGGACCAGTCTAAAATTTCGCTGTGTGGTAATGGGTTAAGGATATACTTTAGAATTGAAGGATCGCTGACCACGCCCCCTGAACCCCAACAGGAAGTTTGATTTATATCGAGCAGCAGTTATTTGGCAAAATTTACATGTAACAACAAATAAAATAATCTGTTGGCATCCAAAACGAATAATTATATACAGATTGTTCCAACGCAAAATTGATTTGTCGTTATTTCTATTTCTCGGTGAGTATTTTCATAAAATTTAAGGCGTAATGAGTCCCTTTAAGAATTTGAAAATAAAGTTCAACAACAAATTTATCATTACGTATTAAGATAGAAATAAAAATAGGTTTACAATACAAGTAGCCGGACTCCTAATCGTTGGGTCCCGGGTTAGATTTCCGGTCGCGGCAAAGATCCTTTCCGATATTTGTCTCTCACCAACGGGTGGATAATCGTAAACCGGCTGGGAAGGGATGTTGTGGTAGTGCTGGCATGAGAAATACCAGGAATCCATGGTTAGGTGCTCCAGACATCGCGATATGACTGAAACCACCTGCGAACAAACAATATAAGTACGCTATGTTTCATTTATATCAGTTATTTCGGACGGGATTTCACACTGTTTTTGGCCGAAAGCCCACTGAATGGTGCTTTTAATATGTTTTCTATATTTGTCTTGGTTATTCATTCTTTCACACAGCTCACACATTGCTCTTTGATACACTGTCTTGTAAGGAACAGAGTAATACTCGTCTTTTCGTTTTAACATTTCTGTATAGAGCTGCTCTGATTCCGCTATCTTTTTCATATAGTCTGCTAACTCTTTAATAGAATTAAAATCTTCCGTAGAAATAAAAGTTCCTTGTGGTAATAAACGATTTGCATCATTGTTACGTCCACCCCGAACCACCATAATGCTGTCATAGTTATAGTTACGGAACAGTTTTTCTGTAAAATATTGGTTGCACAACGCATTCTCAAAAGCAAGATAAAATTTGTAATCATTTATTCTTTCGAAACAGTTTCCAGATTCATGCCGATATGCCCTACCGCAATTCCATGGTTTTCCACAACTTCCATACGAGTCAAGGTCAATAAATTTTTGTAAACTTTTTACGTATGATTCTCTCTTTGAACGAGTTGGACAATGGGAATGCACTATTAGTGCTGATGTGTTCTTCTTTCTGAATATTTTAGCATAGTCCTTCCTAGCCTTTATTTCCCCCCTTTTCTGAATTTCTCCATATGGTAGGTATATATCTGTGTTAGATTTATCGTAAGTCATAGTCCAATTATAACCCGATACCCAGCCACGCCTTTTCCAGCGTTCACCGGTATCGTTGAAGGAAATCGGGGCCTCATGAGCGGAGAATATCCAAATTTGTCCTTGCCTCCGTTTGAAGAAATGTTTTCGTTTTACCATCCTACCATCAAAAATTACTCCATCGCTGTAGTTTACGTTATTCGGACCAAACCACATTCGACAGTTTGTATAATCACAGGAACTGAAGCCGGCGTTGATAGCGTCATGCATCTGAGCTATATAGAATGGCATGTTGTACCACGTTATGTTATACTGTCTTCTTCTCTTTACCTGAGAAGTAAACAAAACGTTCATTTAGTTTCAATTAGTTTTTGTTGTTGTTTTTGTTTTTGTTGTTGTTGTTGTTGTTTGATGTACTGTTTATCAATACCATCCTCTTTATTACCTAGCATTTGTTGTTTATTGTACAGAACGCAAAACATATGCACTTCCCTTGACCCCATACACACCAACACACCCAAAATATAGAAATGAGTCACAGACACTAATTTTCCCGCTTTAATGGTTGTCACGTGACCTTGAACTTTGAAATATCCGACAAACCTTTACTCATGTCTCGAGTACAACCGACGAATTGATGAAAATTAGTTTGAAATCAATCCACATTGATAAAGAAATACTCCAGACAGTGTCAGTCTAGACCTAGGCCTTGGGAGCATCACATTACAATGGTACTGTCGGTCATAGCGCAGTCGGGAGGGCATCAGAATCCCAATCTTCCATCATTGGATGCTATTGGATGCCATTGGTTCGATCCCCGGCAGCGGCAAAAATCCTTTCCAACATTTGTCTCTAAAAATTACATACCTTTAAACAACCGAACTGCTTTTGTTATATAACCTTTTCAATGTAAACGAAAAAAAGTTCTCATGTTCATGCGTCATTTTTTCAAATTGAAATCGGTTGCAGTACTTGACGTCATGTTACGAAATAATGACATATTAGTGGACTATTAACTGAACTATTACAGAGGTGAATAGGGAATAAAACGGGGGGGGGGGATTTTGTTTCTTCCATGTAATAGGCCTAAAAAAATTAGACACTTGAAGTAAAAAAATTCAACTAATCTAAAACTTTCAAAAAATATAATTCAGGTCATCCAAATTACCCTTGATCATCCAATTTTGGCATGTATAATTAGATTATATCCATTAGATACACTTTAAGGAGACTGCTTCCAGTTATTTCTGTATTATTTATACATTATCGAAAATCCCAATAAAAGCCATTATCAGAAAAGGTGAATAATCAGAGTAACGAATTTGGACTAAGGGATGATATAATGATCACAAAGTCATATAAATTCTTCTTTAGTTTCGTCTATCAAAAACGGGCGTTCTGATTGGTCAAAAAAAATCATTCATAAGTCCACGAACAAAATTTTGAGCAAGCAATCATTTTGTATGCTTCCGCAAAAAATAGTCCCATACAAAATGGTATCAACATTTGTAAAGTTGTTGCTTTTTTCGCTAACTGCTGTTAAGTTATAAGAAATGAAGAGAATATTTTTGTTTTCATTGAAGTATATTCGCGTATTCATACAGTGTAATTAGTTTTTTCGGTTCATACCTCCATGAAAAACAAAAATATTCTTTTCATTTCTTAAGTGAAAGGTTTCAGAGCAATAGCATATTTACGAACAGAGATATAACAGAGAGATATGGCAGTTGCACGTAAAACTAAAACCAAGAAATTTTTAGTCGGAAAAACTCCACCAAAATGTGAACGAGTATCAAATCTTTGTATAGGGGGTAATATGATGGTCACAAAGGTATTGCAAAGTCTCAGTCAATATCTTTAGTAGAAACAAACATTATGAAACTTGCACGTAAACTTTAAAAGGGAAGTCATTATCTAAAATTAATGTCAGAGTCACAAGTCTAATATTTAACAATATAATGTAATGATAGTCAAAGAGGTATGAGGAAAGTTTCAGAGCAGCGGTATTAATAGAAACAGAGATATGAGACTTGCACGGAGACTTACACGTAAAACTCTAACCACAGCAATACGCCGACGCCAACGTAAATACCGCCGTCGTCGACCGGGTGACTGGAATGACCCCGCCCCCTCCTTCGAAAAGTCGACCAAGGAATAAAATCTAACAAAACCTTAACATTTTTGTCGCAAAATACCTTTCGACATTTTCGAGCATATATTGGGTTTCATCAAAATCTCAACCGAACGCATACAATACTTAACATTCTGGAAAATAAGCAGTTAGAGCAGCCGTTAGTATAGAGGCATCTGAATTTCTTTGAATGTTCAGTCTGGAAAATCTTTTCAGAGCACATCATAATGCTTTTAACACTAGATTTATTTAAAGTTACGTTCAATAATTAAAATTACAGGTTAAGAAATTTCCAACGTAGCGTAAAACGAAAAAAATATAGGTCCAGAGTTTGGGAAAAACCCTTATTAGTTAAATATAAAGAACGCTTCGAATGGATTAGCCACGTCAATGCGCTTAAACCATGGAACTGGTGTGACAGTAACTGTGAACTTTGAACACCTGGTACGTATAGCAGGCGGAGAGTTGTATAACAAATTGTTGCTGATTAAGAATGAGGAGCTCCAATTGTTGTCTGACGAATGAATTCAGGTGGAATTTAACGACTTCTCTTTGGCTTAAAATTAATGTGGCTTATATTATAGTGGAAAAAAGGGATGTGAACAAATTTCTCTCTCTCTTCCTCTCTCTCTCTCTCTCTCTCTCTCTCTCTCTCTCTCTCTCTCTCTCTCTCTCTCTCTCTCTCTCTCTCTCTCTCTCTCTCTCTCTCTCTCTCTCTCACCTCTCCCCTTTTCTCGATCTTCTTTTCTATTTTTCCCTCCCTCCCTGCTTTCCCCCCTCTCTCACTCTCTTTATTTATTTTTTCTCGCAAATATTAACAATAAATTAGTAAACTATTAACTAGATTTGAAAGAAAATCGAAATTTTGCCCGGAGCTACTAATAATCTCGTAACTACGGGTTTAAGCTATAGTACGATTTTTGCACAGTGGATAACGAGAAAGTATCGATAACTTTCGTATTTATCTATCAACAACATTAGCTGTAGGTATTTCAGACTGCAGAAGGCCCTCACAATGTCTGTATTAATTCACAGACGAGAAAGCAAAAAAATTATTGACAGTTCCTTTTGTCCGGTCATGTCCCTTCTCAGAAGGTTAAACAGTTGTCCGTAATTAAAAACTTAACCCATAGATACATTAATTATTACTCAAAGATACTATGATCACATCTGGTATGTAAGTAACTTAGATATATGTGCATCTGCTGATGACAAGTTTATGGTCTATTACTATGGGCTTTATGCCTTACATTGACTCTTCTATAAAGGGCCACAGCGTTTTATCTTTGTTAAACAATATTGCCTTAAAAATGATACTTTAGGAGGTAAAAGCAATGGATCGTTTATTGTAAGGTAAAATATTGATTTAATAATTTCTAATAAATCGATCTTATTCAAGCTTTAAGAAATTATTTCTAGGGCTGCCTCGCATTGTGTTAGCCGATAAGAAATGTATCTATTGCTTACGTAATTGATTTTGAATGAATTCTAGATGATCTTTAAAAAAAATATGGTACGCAGAGCCAACAATGTTCTGATTTTTTTTTCAGAGAAATATACAACGTTTAAATTCACGACAACAACAACAACATTTCTCAATTATTCAGTGGCAAACGATTACAATGCTGATAGCACTTTGATTGCCCTAGGCGTAGGACAATTGAATGATTGCTGTCGCCGAATTTGGAACTCTGATGGGAAGTCAAACTTAAAAGTGAAACAGCTAATTTTGAACAACTAATTGCTAATGCCCGTCAAAAAAAGTAAGGTGGTTGGGTGGCGACCAAAACGTTATAACTAAAATTTGCAAAAATGTTTTTATCGACACTCAAGTCGCCAAATCAACATAAATACATAATATAGATGTCGACCAATATTAAGTTCAAAGTTCACTTCCGGTGTAAATAGATGATTTGATTCTTCTATCAATTGTTGTTGATCATCGCGATCCTTTAATTATGTGACTTACCTTATTTTGGGGCCTTAAGACTCTTCAACCCATTACCAGAAGTTTAGACTGGTCTAAATTGAAAGAAGTTGAGTCAATGGAATATAAAACAGAAACTGTCTTTGTAGATTGAAAACATTATGGATAATGAAGAAATTGCTTGTAACGAGGAATTTCTTCATTTTCCATAATATTTACAAAAGCTTTGTTTCTTAAGAGACTTCAAAAAACGTAACTGTGTGGGAATAGGTAAACAAACAATGACTACTGCCTAAACTTTTAGCCGAAGTTGTTGCCATAGGAGACCTATCGACAAAAGAAAACGCAGAGACAAGTAAGGGTATTTTTAAACTCAAGCTCTTTTAACGAAACGAAAGAAGTGGATTTAAACATGATAATGACAGGGGATACATCAACAAGCGTACACCAAACCCAACACCAGCGCGACAATTTAAAGTCTATGACATTTTAGTGTTTTTATTCAACTTTCTGGGTAGAAAATATTGTGAAAAATAAAGAAATTGCTTGTTATAAGCAATTTCTTTATTTTTCACAATGTTTTCTGAATTGATTTTCTTCAGATGCGTCAGAAAGCGTCATTGTGCTGGATTCCCTCACAATCTCCTAGTTTCTGGACAATGAAAAAAGCTTTTGAAATCATAGCAGAAATTAAAGAGATTACTGAACTTTTTTTGCGGACATTTTGTTCAGTAACTTGTAACAAAAAAGTTAAGTTTGTTAGCGACCTAAACGTCGTAGCTACAGCTTGAAAAATCTGTATTTACGATGATTCGTCGTCAAACCAATAAAACTCCGTCACATAAATGTCTTCAAAATTGAGCAGGTCAAAGTTTACTTCCGGCCTAAATGAATGATTTGATTGGTCGATTGATTCTTTGACTGAAAGTAGTGATTCGTCAATTATATTTTTATCATCATAGAAAAAAAGTATCGTACTAATCCCAATAATATGTTTTATTATTAGTGCTGTTAAAATCATTCTAAGCGACCACTCAACGGACCAAAAAGTGGTCGCAAAAGATTTTGATGGGGTTTTATGCCGCTTTTAACAAGTTTTCAGTCATATCGCGGTGGCTTGAGCACCTCACAATGGATTCCTTATTATTCTCGCACCATTTCACCATTACATCCTTTCCTAGCCTCAAGCTGCATTTTTCTTCTTTTACCGCAATATTTTTCGATGCTAATTCTCTTAAGCGCATTAGAATGCCAATGTGTATAGTAATGAGTTTATTGTACCTTGTTGTACTTGGACGTAATAAAGGATATGTTCTGTTCTGTTCTGGTTAAATTCTAACCATTTTGGTTAACTAACCAGACTGGTTATCCGAATGATATAAAACGACATTTCTCGTTTGGTTAAACAAACCAGTTTTTTTTTTTTCAAATTACAAATTTCCCCAGCATGCATCATTCTAACCATTTCCTGTTTCATACCTGGGAGTAACAGTATTCAGTGACATTAGCCGGTTCTAGCACTGTTTATTTACGATTAGATATCTTTTTGTTCTTCTGAATTCTGTTTTCTATACATAAATTTAATATTTTATTGCGATCATACCATTATGTTTCGAATTGTGTTCCGTCACGCGAAATGACGCGTATCGGGCGGTTCGGAAAAAAACGTGCGGGTATTAAGCTATAAAACTAAAAAAGGTGTTTTACTATCATGATTAAATATGTCCAAAGGTATTTTTGAGATCGGTCCTCGGCCGGTCCCGCCGCCGGTTTTGCAGTCTGACCAGAATGGATACTTATTGTAATCTAGGGTGGCATTGCCGAAAGAGTTTGTCCATATGTTCAAACTTATTGTCTCAAGATCTTAAAATTATTATTTGTAATAACCTACATTGCTTGGCTTTTGAAAATCGTTAGGAACTTGTTAATATTCGAGGATTGAATTCAATTTTCGAGTAAGCCCTATACACTGTCAATATTATTTATAACAATATATAGAGAATATTATTTTACGTTTGAGATACAACATCTCGTAATTGCTTCTCGCTGCGAAGGAAAATATAGATTTTTTACGAAACCTGTAGTAGAGTGGAATATCAAATTTTCCTCCGCAGCGATAAGCAAATACAAGATCGTATTGTAATATTCCATTTATTATATACCTATTATTTATAAAATAATTCGATGATATAATAAACAGGTCTGAAATTTTACAAGTACTTCCCTTCTACTTTACCATTCTGATAACGTTTATTTGCAGTATGATGTCATATACAGAATGAAAAGGACGCCATCTTAGACCCCTTATATGTAGCCGTATTTGACACTGTCGGATAAGGATTTCTTTCCTGACTTGTCCGTTTTTGTCTGTGTGGAATGTATATATTTTACTAGAAAAAATTTTATAGGTATATAATATAGGCATAAAATAAATAGGAACAAGATGTGTTTCTGAAACACTATGCCCCCGAGACGGGAATTCTTTAGAAACCGGTAAAGGGTTAAAAATTTGACCTTGACCTTGGTGAAATGACCTTCCCCAGTTGCGCCTTGTTGAGACCTATCTACATACCAAATATTAGCATTGTAACTTAATCAGGGTTGAAGTTATAGGAAAATGTTTAGTTGGCAGGTTAAGTTTTGCAGACAGACAGACGGACAGACAGACGGACAGACAGACGGACAGACGGACACCGGTAAAACAATATGCCCCCGATCTTATAGATGCGGGGGGGTTAAAAATTATGTTACGAATGAGATACACATCTTGTATTTGCTTTGAGCTGCGGAGCAAAATGTTGTAACTGCAATCGTAACGTAACATTCTATATACTATATAATTACCTTTTTATTTAAAAAAAAATGATGAAATAATGAAAAAAATCTAAATGTATTCCATTCTCATTATTTTTATTTTTATTTTGACGTCTACAAACGAAAATAACGTTATCTAAGACTACCTTATATGGAATCGTTTTCGACACTGTCAGATACGGATTTCTTTTCTGGCGTTTCCGATTTTGCCTGAGTGGGTCATTATTATTTACCTATAAACATGTTATAAATGGAATATTACGTTACGGTTGCGATACAACATCTTGTATTTGCATCTCGTTGGGGATGAAAATTTGATATTCCGCTCGACTTTCGGTCTCCTGAAATATCGAAATTCCTCCGCTGCTCAAAGCAATTACAAGATGTTGCTTCTCTCCCGCAACATATTATTTCCTATATATTTCTGGCCAATCTTTACTATCACATAGGCTACACTATGTCAATACTTTCAAGAAATTAGTTTTTAGAAGTTTGACATTATTAAGCACTAATGTTTTATCAATATGTTGGCTCAATACTTCTTTGAGAGCTAAATTTACACATAATGTAGACACTTACAATAATTATTAGTCTGGATTCATGATTTAGTGACCCAACATGCAAAATGTATCATCTAGAAAATTCAGAAAGTTTTGACCCTGGACAGATTTTAGTAGTTTGTTCAGGCTAACTAGTCAAAACGTATTTCATTTGGCATTTTTTCTGGATAAAGACCATTCTACCTTACCATATATCATTATGTTTGAAAATCGATCCCATTAGACTACCTTCTGTGTCCTATTTCTTTTTCGAATACTGTGCTTTAAAGAATTTCAAAATGGGTCCTTGTTCCCGTAAAAGGTAAAATATGAAATGTTATAATGGTCCTTATTTGGAGGTGATCACTATTTTATTACACTAGTTTCGATTTGCAAATACATGTCAAGCAAGGTAATTGAGACAAGGACATCTTTTTGTCAACTAATCCTGTTATCAAAGACTTAAAATAGAATAGCAGATCAAAGAAAGCTCTATTTAAACATTTCAATTATTCATGATAGTTGTTGTACTTAATTACATATCAACGAGTGTTTTAGAACTTCGGGTTCAAGAACAAATCTAGTTTGTGATCTTCTGTCCTTTTTTCCCTCAGTTCTGATGTGGATTGAATTACTTTAAAGCACAACGAAAACCTTTGCTTCGTGATAAATGGTTAATTACTGGCCCCACCCACTTACTTCGTTAGTCCCGCCCATTGACTCCGACAGGAAGTCACGCTTCGATTTTTAAGGGCGTTATTTTGATAAATCTATGGCCAGTTGCATGTAACCCAAAAGTAGTATAGTTGGTTGGCGAGCAAAACGTCGTAACTACAGCTTGAATAAGCTCCAGTCGCCGCGATATAACTGAAATACTGTTAAAAGCGGCGTTAAACCCCATTCAATCAGTCAATCAATCGATAATCCAATATTAATTAT
The DNA here is from genome assembly GCA_946902895.1 of Fragum fragum. Lineage (NCBI taxonomy): Eukaryota > Metazoa > Mollusca > Bivalvia > Cardiida > Cardiidae > Fragum > Fragum fragum. Next base: position 6,590,110 of record OX336375.1, on the reverse strand, counting down.
ACAAGAAGGATTTGTTCTTGTCAGAATTTAGGCAGAAAATGTTTGACGGCTTTACTCAAGAATAGTCTGCAAACATTAGAGATAGTAATGCTTTATGTCTAATGAAAAATATTAAAAGTCTTTTTGCATGGAAGTATATTTGAATGTCTTACTCTTTTCGCTTAGAACATATCTATGTAAATTAAAAATGTCCGCCCATTCAAGGATTCAAACTGACAGATTTAGCAATAATAGAGTTCCAAGAAATGAACATTTTTTTTAATGTGTGAAAGTGGGGAAATCGAAGATGAATATCATCTTATTCTCAAATGTAAAAACTACGTAAAACTAAGAAAGAAATATATTGACCAGTACTACTTAAAGATTCCAAGTATGTATAAATTAGTTATTCTCTTTTCTACAGACAAAACATCTACCCTCTAACTTTGTAAATTAAATCTGCATTATCTTATCGTTATAGTGCTATGTATGATTGATCAAAAAACGTGCTAAATTAAATCATAACATTGTTGCTATATTTAGTGTATAACTTTCCATGAAAAATTACAAATGTTCAATACCGTGAATAATTATGTGTTTTTCATCCTCGTTTTACTTGTATATGTTTAAACAGAATGACTTTACTTGTAACAATCAAGTATGTAAACATTGGAGTAGAAAGGGTGAGAGAGAGGATGAGAGAGAGAGAGGGGGGGGGGGGATAGAGATAAGTGACAGTAAGCATATGAGCGAAGTGTGTAACAAGATAGTGAGTATGGATGTCTGGGAGCGGGATTTGACCAATTTATGTACTAAATCATGAGATCACGACTATGTACAATTTGTACCTGTCAAATTAAATATATATTCTGTTCTGTTCTATTCTTAAAAATTCAGAACTACAGTGTTCGTTGCTATGTGTTAAATTAATTTAAGAATGATCTAATTTTTAGCTAGAAAAGCGTCAGCTTTGATAGCTTAAGTTACAGACAAAATTTTAAGGTCGTCTCAAAGTTCAACGAGTGCAAACTGCCACTGGAGGCTTAACCACTAAATTCGTTGAATGCCTACGCCGTAAAAAGTAGTTCTTAGGTATTTTAGCTTACTTCAGCACATCATGTTAAAAATGACTCTGATCCTAGTCTTCAAAGAAGATGCATACGAAAAATTCAAAAAATATCTATCTCTTTGTGTAGAAAACAATATGGAAAATGTAGAAATTGCTTGTAACAAGCAATTTCTTTATTTTCCACATTGTTTTCTACAACTATTTTCTTGGGTTGAAAAAGGAGGGATGGTGTGAGAATGGGTTAACTTCTTAGTTAATTTAACCTAGTTTCTTCATCATGTTAAAGTTTTACAATGAAAATTACTACACAATGTTTTGCTAGCTTACAGTACTTTTCAGTACTTTGATTTTTTTCGTCTATCAGAAACGAGTGTTCTGATTGGCTAAAAAAAATTAGTCGTACTTTCATGAACAAAATTTTGAGCAGGCGGCAATTTTGAATGTTTGCACTCAAAATAGTTCCCCCCAAAAAATGAATCGAAAATTATGAAATAGTTGCTATTTTCGCTTGGTTTCATTAAATTATAAGAAATGAAGATTATTATTATTTTTTTTTTTTTATGTAGGAATGAAACGAAAAAACTAGTCATATTTATGTATGAACCCGCTTGACGTATTCAGATAAAACTTCGTAACTACTTTCCGATCTACATGATATTTTAAAAGGAATGTGCATATTAATCCATTTTCACATAGTTCTCCCTTTTATCTACCCTTAATCCTTGACATGCTGAATGTTTTTTTTTATTATCATTTTATTATTATTTTTTTTATTATTTTTTTTCTTCTTCTTTTTTGGTTAGTTTTTTTTTTTTTTTTTTTCAACTTTCTAGGGGAAAAAACATCGTGGAAAATGAAGACATTGCTTGTTACAAGCAATGTCTTCATTTTCCACAATTGTTTATTTCTTGAGGGACGTCCATTAGAGTCATTCTGTGGGAACGGGGTAAAACACTTACACAAACCACTACTCATTTGAATCTAACCCATTCCCTCACAATTATCCTTTTCGACGAGCAATTTCTTCATTTTCTACAGTGTTTTCCCAATTGTTTTTTTCTTGATTGGCGTCCAAAAGCGTCATTGTGTAGGGATGTGGTAAAAACACTTACAACTTAGATGATATGTTCTGGACAAGAATTAGACATAGACACTCTAACCTACCCACGCACCCACCAGCCAACAAATCAACGGACAGAGGTAAGTCGCCATTACATGACTGGGCATTTAAAAAGAAGAAGAAAATAGCTCTGATTTTGATCATGGTTACCAGAGATGTTATCGATCGTAAAAGAAATCCCCAGCTTTATTACATATTCTTGCAGCTACTTTTATATATCCCCCCCCCCCCATTGTATTGATCGATAAATTGGCTTCTTATATAGAAGATTTAAAAAATTCTATCTTATAAAATCAATGATATGTAATGCCTAAATATTCTTCTCTCATGTCGGTCATTTTGAAAATGGTGGTTATTTTAAGTTTGTTATTATTGTTGTTGTTATTTATTCATTCAATTTATATGTAGTTTTGACACAAACACACACCCTCCCCCACAAAGCCCTTGATGCAAGCAATTTTGAAAATGCGACCATTTTGATTTTCTTCCCAAAGATTGATGAACATCAATCTAAGGTAAAGAAAATCCCCCACTTACCCTAGAAAAAGACCCATTTCATATTTCCGTTGATGTTGCTTTAGGGTCTTGATTTTGTAATAAAATTCATGGATCTTAATTATATCCACCAAATATTAAGAATCCAGACATAAGCCATTGTTGGCCAATAAAATATTGAAGATGGGTGTTTTCAGGTCACCTTGACGGTTGAAACCAAACACCTGACAGAAATTCATATCATTACTAATTGATAACCCGTCGCTATGGTAACGCATTACTTAATTATGACGCTAGCAAAGTAGCAATTTTACGCATTAAACATTTACAATGGCAATGAAGATTTACACGATTAAAGGTCAATTTTCGAAATAACTAGCGAAGAGAGTTAATCAAATTTCAAAAGAACGTATTTGTACTGAACTGAAAACAAAAAAAGTTTAGAATTTTTAACCAGCACATCGTCAGCTTTGATTTGATAGCCCTACCCATTCCCAGACGACAACTTATTAGAATGATCCAAATTGAGAGGCTGCAGTCGACAAAACAAAGTTGGTTTGCATTGAAAAAATAGGGGCCATGTGAGGTAGTAAACAAGCAATTTCTTCTTTTCTCATAATGTTTTCCATGCCTTTATTTCTTTGGTGCGTAAAATGAGGGATTGTGTGGGAATTGGTTAAGTTACCAGACAAAATTTTGATGTAGTTTCAGATTTCAACGAGTGCAAACTGCCACTGGAGGCTGAACTACTAAGAAACCCATTGGATACCTGCGCAATAAAATGTAGTTATTGTTATTTCAGGATGATTTCAAACTCTACAAGCAACTTCATCTCTTATTTATTTAGCTCACCTGAGCATACCGTGCTTATAGTGAGTTTTGTGGCCATTGAATGTCCGTCGTGCATCGTCGAACTTCAAGTTTTAGTGTTAGCAACGGTTTTGTCTCAATCTTGATAAACTTGGTAAGAATATTTGTCAGGCTATGAACAAATTTTAATCATTCCATTTGAAATCAAAGTACTGAAAGTTCTGTAAGCTAGCAATGTATGGTTTTAATAAGTAATCTTCCTTGCCAATGGTTATCACGATAAATAAACGAGGTTAAAATAACCAAGGAGTTAACTCGTTACAACATTACAACAAAATTTTACAAAGGTTTGAATTGAAAGAAGTTGCAGACGACAATTTCAAGTTGGTGGAATTTAAAAAATCTTTATCTTCTAGGGTAGAAAATATTGTGGATAATGAAGAAATTGCTTGTTACAAGCATACATATAACATGCATCTCTGCTAGTAGTTTTTATCTTACACAGATCCTTTATTTGATATTTTGTACGCAAACTGATGTGTTTCCTTTTAACGTCGTTGTTATTGACGTCAAGTGACGTTGACGTCATTTCCTGTTTACTTGTTTATATCTTACACTTGAAAAAGACTAATGGCCGAAACCTCGTATATTGAATAATAATAATAAGTTTTAAATCCATTTTTGTAGTTGTTTTTATTTTCAGCTCAATTTTAATGAAATTCTATCTGAATATTTGTTTTTGCATAATATGAACGCTCTTGAAAAAGAGAAGATTCCTGTGGAAAAAAAGAGACTTTAGTGACAATTTCTTTATTTCTTTTAAATGTTCAAATGGCTATAAATTTGGCTCAATCGTGATGAAACCTGTTCAGAATATTTGTCTGGTCATAAAGATTACGAAAACTTGGGAAATGGGCCTGAATCGAAAATTCCCTTGTCTATCCTCTAGGGGACAAAACTTTAGCTATATTTTTATAAAATTTTGTCAGAAATATTATCAAGACATCAAAATGAAACCCAGTGAAGGTGAGTTTGGAAAGTAGAGGTTTTATAAGCTAATTCAGAACTGTTTTTATCTGTTGCTTTAAAATGATTTTGATTACACGAAAATAGATCATATAGTTGTGCATTAGATTCACATTTCTGTAATGTGCTTTTTTCCAATTTTCTATTAAACGTTGTTGTTGTTGTTGTTTTTTTTTCAAATAAAATTAACTCTTCCGAGTATCGTATACCTTGTCCTGGTGACTTAGGCCGTTTTCGACTGGAACACTTGTATTAACTATAGTAGAGTTAAGAAGGTGCTAAAGGTTAACGAAACGTTGATGAAATACCTACCAAATATTTATTGCTGCGTCATGCAAAGGGGACGGTTAATGTCAATAATCTTTTGCGAACAAATACTCCTCTTATTCCGGTGGGATTTTGTTTTTCCTCATATGTTGCAATACACGAAAGGAAACGTATTGCCAAAATTTTTGTGTGCAAAAATTCTACTACAACTCTTGTTTGATTTTGATATCTTCAGTAAATGTTTGTCTTTTTGCGACCTTGCACTTTTTATCAGCATTTTGTTAATATTCTTATTTGAGCAAGTTCTCCTACGATTCTCAATGGATTATGGTGACGCTTTCACCAAATATTTGTCTTCATGTGACCCAGCTCAGATAGTTAGCGTTTTTTATTCAATTCTGTGTCATGTAAAAAGGAGAGTTGTTTTCAAATTATTTGTTTGAGCAAGTACTCCTGCTATTATGATCAAAGCCATGACATCCCATGATTGAGGATTGGGAGTTTGATGCGCTACCGATTGTGCTATGACGTGGCTGTCACACAAGAAGGAGACGTATTGTAAAATTTATTGTGTGCGCAACTTCTACTACAATACTGGGTGGATTTGATGAAGCCATTCAAAACCTTGTTTTGGACAATTTTGTCACTTGCTTTGTTTTGAATGACATCAACTTGAAACTTCGTTTGGTGTATTAGATAAACGTCCTATATATTGCTTATCGAATATAGGTTGTCATGATAACTACATCCTAATTACAAATTTAATTTATTTCAAGTCTAAAAATGAAATCTTTTGTTGCACTTTTTCATCAATTATAATAACAGAAACTTGGTAAGGTGTATCAGAAAGAGATCCAATATTTAAGTTACCGAATTCAAGTCCCCGCGATAGTTGCTTCATGTTTACGACTAACTTTATTTTCGGTCTTAACATGGTAACATGTGAATTTTCCGTTGCATATTTATCAGCAACTATGAATCACTGTAACTTAAGACTCGGCTAAGAGTCTTGTATGCCCCTGGGAATTAAGGCCTGTCTGATATCTTTTTCTTGTCTCACAGCAATCCTGTATTTTAGATACTAATTTAAGATCTGCTCGACATCTAAGACCAATAGCTGGCTCCGCCCACTTTCTCCATTGGTCACGCCCATTGACTCCAACAGGAAGTTTTGCTTAGATATTTAACGGCGTCATTTTCGAAATTTATGGCCAATTTGATGTAACAAAAAAGTGAAATAGTTGGTTGGCGACCTAAAACTCGTAGCTACAACTTGAAGACCAAACCAAAAAAATGTTTCACGAAAATGGCGACAAATATCGGAGTTAAAAGCTCAATTCGGGGCTGAATGAATAATTTGATTGGTCGATTTATTCCTTGATTGAAAGCCGTGATTGGTCAATTTCTATGCAACTTGCTTGTTTTCTTGCGGAATAACAGGGTTAGACTAAATCTGCATCTTGGTTATCTTTACACTTTTGGAGGTTGGACTTTGTTTTAAAAAGCGGGCTTATTACTTTGTGAGTATCAACCCACATATTTCGTGTTTAAAACTTTAACTTTATATCAACACACATGTGATGGTGACTAAGATTAGACTGCACATACTATGTGAAGGCTGGTCTCTACTCCACTTACAAAAACAGGAGTATTCAGGTTCAGCGTGGCATGACATAATATGCATAAATATTTTTACAATTTCTATAACTTTATGTATAATTTTCTTTCATAATTGCGTGTCCTTTTTAGAAAAAACGAAAAACAAAAAGAAATCGAGTTACTTATTAAAATCTTTTAAATAAATCACTGTTAATTGCCTTCATTTAACATTATGCTAAACCAAGCATACTCAAACTATGCAATTTACAGGCATCCGACATATATTTTATTATCATATACCTATAAATAATATGAATTAAAATCTGGCTATCTAATACAACTCGTCAGAAAAAAATCAATATTCGGCGTGCACCAAAAGACCGTATTCGTCGAGTACCGTTAAACACGGACTCCTTTTTGTGTATTGACGTTCGGGGCTTTTTTTTTTTTCGGAAAGTTGGTTATTTCTTAATGATTTAAGAGAATTTTCTTAATTTCATGTCCTAAAGGTATATAACAAAAGGAATATTACAACAGTGTGGTTTTCTATATGTCATTATAGTGTTCTCCAAAAGTGTGTAGGTATTTTTATTGGATTCAACCTTCGGTCTCATCCAATAAAAAATACCTACACACGATTCTCGAACACGATAACAACAAATAGAAAAGCACTCTGTTGTAATATTCTCTATATATTCCAAAAAAGGGGATATTGGAAAATATCGGAAACATCTTGTCGGTTGTTCTCTCAGTCGTTAAAGGCTATCTTTAGCTTTTCTTTTACCTCAAAATCTTAATGTATATGCTAGGGTACATTGATACTTCACAGAGTACTGGCCCTTTGGTGAAAATTTGCTTTCCTCATTTCGTTTACCTCAGTATTAACCCCTGTCATGCTGAAAAAATCCTGTTTATAACTGAACAAAAATCAAAGGACTGAAATCACTGAATGCGCTAGTTGGAGATCAATATTTCGTTTAAAAACTGATTATATAAACAATTCTGACTCAAAAGGGACAAGCAGGTTGTGTAGACTAAGATCAAACTGTACATTATGTGCAGGCTGATCTTTGTCTTTTCCTTCTGCCCAAACAGGAATATTCCGGGTCCAGCATGACAAGGGTTAAGAAACTTATTCGTTTTCCGTTGACCCTGACCTCCCCTTATTTTCCTTTTCTCTTGTTCCATTACATGTAATATAGTCTCATCGATTACGTGAAAAAAATGACCAGACATTGTCTACCGCCGATCCGGGCTGCAGACATTTTAAGGAAGGGAAAGCAGATTAACTTTGAACTCAAAAGTTAGCGCTATAATGGTGGAACATACTCTTTCGAACAGGTATTTAACCCTTGTCAAGCGGAATAAATAGATTTCTCCGAATTCCATCAAAATCAAAGGGGTGAAAAGTAGTGGATGGCTCTATTATTAGCCAATGTTTCTTTTGAAAAATAATTTTTATGAAGAATTTTGGCTCTAAGGGAACAAACAGGTGGTTTAGACAAAGAGCAGACCACACATTTGTGCAAGCTTTTCTTTGTCTTTACCTCTTGTTAAAGTAGGAATATTCTCGGTTCAGTATGATAAGAGTTAATAACAAAAAAATACGTATGATGTAGATCAAGCATGCACTCTACACAAGCTGTGGTGGACTTAGTTGGACACAATACAAGACACTCAACTGATGGTGAGCTATCTCATTATTCCCCTTATGTTTCAATTATGTTTTCGTTGGCAATTTCAGAGCCGTAGCCTCTTTTAACGGTGATTTTATTTTTTGAGTTTAAATCGATCGACCGATATTTTGCCTATTCTTATATGTTACGAAGGTTGGATTTATGACCGAACAAACCTGAATTCCTAAACTTATTGTACCACAACAAGAAGAGGATACGTTTTGGACCTATTTTAATCGAAGATTAACCGATTACCAGACAAAAATATTAAGACTAGACCAAGACGACAATCAAAAGTTCGTGCAAATTAGGAAAAAGTATCTGGTAGGGTAGAAAACATTGCTAGTACTGATGAAATATCTCCTTTTCTGATAAATGTATCTACAGCTATGATTTTTACGCGTTAAAAACGGGGTCTCCTCTCGTTTTTAACTGTTTAAGATATTCGTTGAAGAAATCAATCGACTGGTCGCTTGCCCCACCTGCCGACTCCACCGTTCACGTTAACTAACCCCGACAGGAAGCTCCACTTCGGTACAAAATGGTGTGAATTTGCAAAGTTGTCGTTTATCAACCTAATCATCGTAACTACAGTTTGAATAAGCATATAGGATTTATAAACATTGGAATCATTACTTAATTTTGATTTCAGAGAACTCTTAAATGTTTTGGAAACTGCATTTACCCTTTTTTGTGAGGAGACCGCCGTCATAGCGAATCATGCTCCCAATCTTCAATCGTGGGAGGTCATGGGTTCGATTCCCGTCGGCGGCCCATAACCTTTCCGATATTTGTCTCTCACCAATGGGTTGAAAATCATTAACCTAAGGCACATAACAGATGGATGCTAGGAAAGGATGTAATGGCCATAATGGTGTTAAGATATACCAGGTATCTTTTGTTAGGCGCTCCAGCCGCCGCCATATGACTTGAAGATTTTTAATAGCGGCGTTAAACCCCATTCAAAAAAAAAAGAAAATGCGAAGAGTTGTGTACAATTTAAAGAAACTTACGTTCCGTATGTGCATCTGTATACAGCTAGACTTGCCGGTTGTACTTTCCAAATAGCATTCATCATCAAGGTACACTATAAGCACCAATGTGACAGCCAGCAGGGTGATGAAAATAGCTGGAAAATCTGAATAAATGAATTGACCAATCGTGGCTGTCGATCAAGGAATATATCGACCAATCAAATCATTCATTCCGCCTCGAATGAAGCTTTGGACTCCAACATTTGCCACCATGTTAGTGAAACATTTTTGTTGGTTTGGCGACTTATTCAAGCTGTAATTAAGACGTTTAGGTCGCCAACCAACCCTTATACTTTTTTGTAACATTCTGCTGGTCACAAAATTTGCAAAATAATGCCGTTAAAAGTCGAAGCGGAACTTTCTGTCGAAGGCATTTTGCGTGGCAAAAGTGGTAAGTGGAATGGGCCATTGGTTGGTTATTTAAGTAACTGATTAAATAATCAATTATAATTAATCGGCATAAACAGAAATTGAGCCAAATTTTCTTCTTAAATTCTAACATGAAAGTGAATCATTGAAACCTTCAACTCCTGAAACTAAGTTTGGCTGTGTCTATATGTGCTTTTTGATTCAGCACCGACTGCCAACGGCAATTGGATATGAGCAAAATATTTACATCCGATTGGTTAAAAATCACTATACTCCCGCCCTCTCTACCTCTAGTATCTCCCCCTCCCTCTCTCTCTCTCCCTCTCTCTCTCTACCCCCCCTCTCTCTCTACCCCTCTCTCTCTCTCTCTCTCTCTCTGCAACATTGTCGTAAGTACCCCGTTTTAATGAAGAAACTTATGATTGTGTTGATTGATTGATTGA
>OX336375.1:6530171-6580023 GCA_946902895.1 Fragum fragum | reverse complement strand
TTTGATTGATTTGGGTTTAACGCCACTTTTACAGTTTAACAATCATATCGCGGTTGCTGGAGCACCTAACAATGGATTCCTGGTATTTCTCACACCAGTACTACCATTACATCCTTTCCTAGCCTCCAGCTGCTATCCAACTTAGGTTTACGATTACCCACCCATTGGTGAGACACAAATGTTGGAAAAGATATGTGCCGACGCCGGGGATCGAACCCATGACATCCCATGATTGGAGATTAGGAGTCTGACGCGCTACCGACTGTGCTTTCGCGGCGGCTATGTGACGGTGTTGAACAATCCCAAGGAAATGAAAATTGAATTTAAATCTTTTATCACGGAACACTTTTGGAAAAAAGAGCTATTCGTCATTACGTGATATACTACAGCAACTGCTTATATAGCTAAGGTTTACTTCTAAATTGATTGGCATTCCTAACATCGCATCGTAACTAGAACTTGAGGGCAGTAGTTACGGCGATACAATCGCTCAAACTACAACTGTTAACATATTAACCGGAATTAAAGTTCCTTCCTGGCAGAAATGAATTATTGATTGGACAATCTTTTTTTTTTTTTTTTTTTAGTCGCGATCCATTAACCGGTGCAGTATGAGCTAACAAAATCGACAATAATTTGACCCTGCACCCTGACATCGGTCTACTTTTATTGCGGTTACAAGTAAATATCTCACTTGCACGCAGTATAATGTAAGTACATATCTTTCCGCCAATAAAACTAAAATAAGGATGAAAAATATTGATAACTCTGCAAGTTAAATATGCATGTCCTTATAAACATTATAGACCTGTTTATAAATATTATGTAACAAGCTTTATAAGTATGTATGAATGTAAACAATATTCGTATCCTTTTCTTTTTAATTTGTTTTCTTTTTTATCGATAACCTTACGAAATGAATGCATTTATTTCGGTCAATTTATGGATTTGGAAAATCTTCTTCGATAGTAACTGGCGTTTGCAAAATTTAGGGCAGAAACATAGAACAATCAAAGTACTGAAAGGTAGGTAAGCACGGTTTTGTTGAGTCAAAGGTAATCATGATGAATAAACGAGATTAAAGTAACTTAGAGTTAAAATGCATGCTTTTGATGAAGTTCTGTACAATTTGAATAGAGTATATAATGTTAAGACCAAGTCGCTACTTGGCACACCTGTGAAATTGTTGGATATTCTAAATTGAAAAGTTTATGCCCGCTTTCCCGTGTTTTCATATGAAATGTACCCAACTTCTAGAAGATTCATTCTAATAACCTGATAAACTTTAGAACAAAACCTAATAAAAATTCAGCATGTTTGTTATGGTCCAAGAGTGTAAACAAAAATGCCCCTTTTCCCGTCTTTTCCATTCATTTGTTCTTATTTTCCAATAGGATTAATTTTCATGACCTGAAACTCATTCTAACCAAGTTTAGTCGTGAATGAGCGTGGCCCCTTCAATGAAAACAAAGAAACTGACATTAAGGTCCATTTTCCCGTGTTTTCCATTTAATATTCTCAGCTTCCAAATATGCCCTGATAAAAATTCTGACAGAGTTTCTTGAAAATGAGGTTATTTTGTGGCCGCCGGAGGGTATACATAGTGATTGTCATTTAGGTCCCTATAATCGAGTTTATAAATGGAATGTTCCCGTTTTCGAAATTGGATTATCTTTATTACCTGACAAACATTTTGACCAATTTTCATCATGATTGTCCCAAATATTGTTCGGCTAGATTGTAAATAAATTATTTGTCGCTGTGGCACTTTTCTTATCTAATCCATTAGAATTTTCTTTTTTTCCAACAGCTTTCATCTGATACCCTCACAAATATACAGACCAAGTTTCATTAAAATAAACCTAAGTTTGTAGCCCCCAAGAGGGTAAACACAAGAATTGTCATTTAGGTCACCTTTATCTTGTTTTCGCATTTTCGACAGGGCCGATCTTCAGGATCGGGAAACACATTCTGACCAAGTTTCATCAAAATTGATATTTTGCAGACCTTAAAGTGTACACAAAGAAAATGTCGGAAGTTCAAAGATCTTAAAAATCATTTTGAACACGATGAGCTCAGGTGAGCCAAAATACATTGGATATGAACTTGCAGGCAGAGAATGCGATATTCAAGAAATATATAAGAAGTCTTTTTTATGGCGTAGGCATTCAATGGATTAGTGTTTTGGGCCTCCAATAGCAGTTTTGCACTCGTTGACCTCTTGGACCATGTCAAAATTTTGTCTGTTAGCTGACGCTTTGCTAGCTAAATAGTAAAATGGTTCGATGGCGACTTAAATGTCAAATCTTCAGCTTAAATATTCTTTTTTTACGAGTTTGAGTCGCAAAACCAACAAAATTGCTTTACATCAATATCGGCCAATGTTGGAGTTCAAAGTTCACTTCCACTCTAAATGAATAATTTGATTAGTCAATTCATTCTTCGATTGGTATGTCAACTATTTAACAAAAGTGTTATAACTAAACATAGTTTCAATGTAGAGCTAAAATCACTTACACTTAGACTGTATTCTTGGCATCTTGGGATAAAATCTGGTCAGCAGTAGATCTGAAATTAACTGTCGACACGGATCGAAATACTTCCATTAAATAGACAGTGATAAGTCCGACCCATTTCACACTTTCTAGTAACAAGAACTTCGGTGCTACAACTTTGTAGCTCGCCGACGGTATTTGATATTTAGATCAGCTAGTTTAACTCATTCCTACACATTGACGCTTTAAACGCCCCTCAAGAAAAACGATTAGGAAAACATTGTGTAAAAACGAAGAAGTTGCTAGTAAAAAGCAAGTCTTCATTTTCCACTATGTTTTCTACGCAGCAGTTGAAAAAATCTAAAATTCCATGAAATTAAAATTGTCGTCCGCAACTCCTTTCTGTTTGGACCTGTCTAAAATTTTCCTGTAAAGCAATGGATTAAATAGTTTGATGCGTGTCATACACAGCGCATTATAAAGTGGATACATCGTATTGGTGAATATTTTAAACAGTTTGGAATAGAGTACGGTATACTGTAAGGGCCATCTCGTTTTCCAGTGTATAAATGACCAATCGCGGCTGTCAATCAAATTACCAGTCGATCAATGAAATCATTCAAGTAGAACAGAAATGTGTTTTGAACTCCAACATCGGTCGCCATTTTTGTTAATCTTTATGTTGGTTTGGCGACTTAAACGTCGTAACTACAGCTTATTCAATCTGTAGTTACAACGATTTATTCGACAACCGACCATTCTAATTTTTTGTTGCATGCTACTGGGCATAAAGTTTGAAAATTAATGCCGTTTAAAATCGAAACGGGAGTCCTAGGCAACGAAGTAAGTAGGCTTGACCAACGATTGGTCAATGACAGACCAGAGCAAAAAGGTACGACGATCATAATACTGGATTACGCTCATGGCGGTAGAATCGCGAGAACAAGAACGAGATTTCTTGTGATCTCACCGTCCTACTCTGGTTTTGTCGTCTCGTGTTTATGTGTGTATATCCGTTTATTATATACCTATAAAAGATATGGAGTAAAACCTGGCTGTCAAATACAACTCGACAGAAAAAAAAATCAATATTCGGCGTGTAGCAAAAAACCGTATTCGTCGAGTACCTTCAAACACTGACTTCTTTTTTGTGTATTGACGTTCCGGGTTTTTTGGAAAGTTGGTTATTTCTTAGCCATTTAAGAGGATTTTCTTAATGTCATTTCCTAAAAGGTATATAATTAAGGGAATATTACAACAGTGTGTTTTTCTATTTGTTGTTATCGTGTTCTCGAATCGTGTGTTAGTATTTTTATTGGATTCGACCTTCGGTCTCATCCAATAAAAAATACCTACACACGATTCTCGAACACGATAACAACGCATAGAAAAAGACACTGTGGTAAAATTCCCTATTTATTTGTCGTCGCTACGGTCGCACATGCCCATATGAGCGACGGCCTCAAAGGTGTTATGTAGGATAATGCAAAGATACAGGACGAAATTGCTGAGAGCTCCACCTGGTTCTTTAACGTGCTCGATGGATAGCAACGTCACACGGGACCTCGATTTAACGTCTCATCCGAAAGGCAATTAGTTTCTAAGTTGAAATGGTCAGCCCAGAGTTCGAACCGTGAGGTTTGAAGTCAAGTGCTCTACCAACTAAGCTAATCGTGTTTTTACCTTCGAATTCTATGTACTCGCTATCTCACCATAGCACTCTTGTGTTCCCATTGTTGTGATCTCGTGTTCAAGTCGTCGTTTGCTGGCGTTCTCGTCATCTCATTATCTCAAGATCGTGTTTTCGCGTTCTTGTCATCGTACTGTCGTGTCCTCACTTTCGCATTCTCCCGATCTCACAGTCGTACTTCATTGCCTTTGTTTTTCTCGCCATGATATCTTAGCGCTCTCGTCGTCAATTTCTCTGGTCGTTATTCGTTTTCTCACCATCGTGTTCTCGTGTCTCGTTATCGCATTCCACGTGCTACCCATTCTCTTGCTCTCCGGTTTGTTCCTTATTCACTCACTGTTCGTGTATGGTCAGAGTAACGAACGACAACTCTACTTGAAGAAAGCGCACTACCGTGATCTCCTAGTCGCCGTAGTCTCTTTTTCTCTCCATCCTAATCGCGGTTTCTCACTCTGGTGCTGTAGTTTTTTCTACTCTCATTTTCTTGCCTTCTTTCTTAAAGTCCTTTGACTTGATGTTTAAACCGATGAAAGAATTTGAATTTCTCTTCCTGTGCGAGTGCACCACAAAAGTTGAAGTTTAAACTTGCAAGTTTTGTATTTCTATTGGAAGATTAACAGCAACTTATTTGTTATTCAGCTCATTTAGGAAATGGCTTTAAATCTTTCCAGTTCAATTCCTGATTCTTACGTCCCTGTGATTTTATAATTAAGAAAACATTTTAGCAACAAGCAATTGTAACAAGAATTTTTTCCACAATATTTTCTACGAACTGAATGGTTATTTTTCTACTTAAACCCACTTTGAATTTTCGTATACAAACCCTTTGAATTTAGACGGGTCTAAAGTTGTGCAAAATAGAAAAGGGTTATGAGAATGCTCCCTGTTTCCGTACTTCAGATCATCGTGAAATTTTTCTGTGTTCTCTCTCGCGCGAGCGCTGTCATACCTTTTTTTTCTCATTACACCATTCTCGGTCGATATTTTGATCTATCTATCCTTCTTTCTATCAAGTTAACTCTATATCTATCGCTCAACATTCTATCTATCTTCCACCGCCGATTTCCCATTTTTCTCCCTATCCCATCTCTCTCTGACCTTACCAGCCCCTCTCACCTTTTCTCACTTCTCCCATTCTGTCTCTCACTCTTTCTTTCTCTCAAACTTTCCGTCTCTCGTCTCCTTTTGTCTTCTTTCTTTAAATGTCTTCATTTAACCGTTCGATAGTATGTCCGACTCATTCTATGGCTTTCTTCCTTTCTTCATTATATTCCCAGCGAATTTCCTTTTAAGATATACGCTCCACGCCAACCAACATGTTCGGTGGCATATAGGTGACATGTACGTTTTGTGTGGGTGGGTGTTTATCATCATCATTATTATTTTTCATTTATTTTCTAACCTTTAATTATTCAGACCTATCTCGTAAAAATGAATCGAAAAATATTTTGTTTAATAGTTTTTACTTTTTCGTTAAAAAAACGAGATAGCAATGCTTTTTTTTATCGTTTTTTTAAAATCGTTTTAAAGAACGGTTAACACACGTTTCTTTCTTTCTTTTTTTAAGTAGAAAACGAATTGCTATCTAGTGGGAACGAGATACTCGGCCAATCAAAGTCGGTCTTTATCAAAAGGGTGCCATGTTAAAGAAGTCGTCTGGTTGGATGACTATCTCTTTGACACGACGTTTTATCTTGTGCATGAGCACAACATAGGGATCGATTTTGATTGGCTATGTATCTCGTTCTCACGAGATAGCAATTCGATTTCCTTCTTTTCTTATATAAAAAATGATAAACATGATATTACCCTTCTTTAAATCAATTTCTCACTTTTATTATCATTATTATTTAAAAAATCACTATCAAACGAAAAATGTTTAAAGTCTAAATAAAAAAACGTAAATGTAAAATCTATGCCACCGTTTAAAATGACTCGACAAATAATTGAGTATCATACATGTATTGAACTACATGCATTTCAGTATAATAGGTGTCGTCAATTTTCCGGTAAAATGCCGTGATTCCAAATTTCGTTAGCTTCCTCTTATCTTTTACAGTCAAATTCTAATGGTATATGATAAACGGAAAGTACAATTAGAATACGACAACCAGATTGCTAGAGTAAGACGACGGTAAGCATAGGCTGGTTTACATTTACGGTGTTCAATGATCTTCGATATTGGTAGATCAGGATATGCTCGCCAGTCTATAGTGTGCGGTTATGAGAACATGAGAATACGACGGCGGAATCGCGAGAATACGACAACGTAGACTAGTAGGTATGAATACATTTGTAAGACAACGCAAATGTGAGAATACTTTGGTAGAGAACGACGTTCGGAACACGCGATCTTGTTGTCATGTACGTACGGTCTGACCGTATTTTCGCGATCTGGTGTCATCGCCGTCAAACTTTCAAGTCTCGGCCCACACTTTTACGTAGAAAAAAAACGCCCCAAATCCCCGATAATGTAACTAAATAGGTGACTTTGACCTTTAGGTAGATTCGGATTAATTAAATGACCAGTCATGCAAAATACTTTAAGCTTAAAATGATTGATCGCTGATGGTCTAGTCCACTACACCGCTTGCCGCGCCCAATGACTCCGACTGAAGTTCCATTTTGACATTTAAGGGTGTTATTTTGCAAAATTTATGGCTGGTAATGTGTAACAAAAAAGTAGAATTGCTGTTTGGCGACCTAAGCGTCGTAAACAAAGCTTGACTAAACTGTAGTTAAGACGTCTAAGTCACCAAACCAACAAAAATATTTCACATCAATGTCTCACTCAATGCCGGAGTTCAAGGTTCACTTCCTGTCAATATGCATTATTAGTTTCGATTTTCTTCCTCTTTTTTTTCTCCCCTCCCCCCTTTTTTATGTGTGTGTTTGTTGTTTTTTGTTTGTTTGTTTGTTTGTTTTGGAGTTCAACCAAAATGTACAGGAATAATCATTGGGTGACCCCATATCAGATAACCTCAAATAATTTTTATCGGATGATAAACATGGATTAAAAGGACGGGGCTTTTTCCACACACGGTGATAGTTTTAAAGACATCTTTCTCAGAAGCCAGTTGATGGATTCCAACTAATTTCACAGAACTATTCCTTAGAAGATCAGATTTCTTCAAAGAGTTTTGATTGGTGAAAAACATAGCATTAATGGGCTGGGTTAATTTCCATTTATGCCAAAATCTTTGAAAATCTTTTTATTAGAAACCAGGTGATGGAATTAAACCAAATTTCACTGGAATGATCCTCTGGTGAGTCTTTTTCGGATTCAATCAATTGATTTATTTCGTTGAAAATATGGCTTTTATGTCCATATATTCTATCCAGTGAATTTTTAAAATTGTAAATAACTTTTTCATCTGACTTTGCAAATGAATTGACTTTTGTAAAAAAAAATGAAAAAATTGAAATATTAAAAGGTGTTATTGAAAGATTAATTTGCCAGAAAATGTTGAATATGATTAGTGAAAACACCATTTGCTTAATCAGTTCAATCAGGCCTATTGTGCGATACAGGTGCTCAAGCGCCTCCAGTTGTATTCGGGGTCGTCCTTTTTCGACTTACGGGTCACATGCATTCAACGAATCTTCCGGATTGTTCGTTTTCCCGCTATAGATCACACACGTTTCAAGATCGTCCGTTTTCGCGTGACTTATCAAATGAGTCAACTTATCTCCCTAATCACCCGTTTTTGCGTGACCAATTATTTATGTTTTAGGAATATCCCGCATCAACCGTTATCGAAAGACTTGCTACATATATACCAAAAGGAATATAGTGGATTTACTCAAGTTTTCGCTCGACAGGACGGAAACGTTTTCGAATCTCAATGATTGTGTGTTTTCGCGTGTTCGGTATAATGTATCTAACAAAATTTCCGCATCGTCCGTTTTTGTGTGACAGACTACATACGTCAAAAATTCTCCCGAATTTTTCTGTTTTGTTTACCAAATTACATATATTTAACGAATCCGCCGAATCGTCCGTTTTCGTTTGATTGTTCAATTATTTTAATCGAATCTCTTTTATCTTCTGTTATCGCGTGACTAGCCACATATGTTTAAACGAATCTAGTTGAACTGTATTCGCTTCGAAATACGAGAGATAGTCCATAAATGCTAACTTTAGTTCGAAGCTGGTGCTGGCGTTTTTTATTGTTATTTGATAGAATAATATCTCAGAATTGACATTTTTCATCAGTAATTTCAACAAACAAATGATTCATAAACTTAACCTTGTCTCTTTAAAATTCAATGTGCATGAAGTTTTAGTGGAATATAAACATGTATAGAGACTGTTAAAAGAAGATGTGATTTACATTGTACGGAAATAGGATATTCTTATTTTATAGATAAACTAATATCATTTGATAAACTTAATAATAATAAAAGTGATGTCCTTACATGGGTTTTGTCTGTTTAGTTAAAGTTAACCAATTCCCACACAGTGACGCTTTTGAGTGCCCCTCAATAATTACATTTGGTAAAACATTGTGTAACATGAAGAAATTGCTTTAACAAGCAATTTCGTCATTTTAAACAATGTTTCCTACCTAGAAAATTGAAAAGTCTAAAATCTCATAGAATTTAAAATTGTCGTCTGTAACTGCTTTGAATTTGAACCAGTCTTAAATTTTGCCATCTGGTAATCAATAATAAGCCAACAAATAATAACATAACCTTCGTAAAATATTTAGGTTACCCAGACGGCATTCAATGGACATTCTGAGTCTGCTTCGTCTCTTGTTTATCTTTCAAGTAGACATCATTTCAGTTTGCTTTAAAAGCCTTGTCTTTTTGTTTTCGTTTATAGTTTAAGATCTTTTCAACGTTCTTACAATCAGTGTGAAATATGTTTCGTTTACTCTCCGTCAAACGATGAAACAAGTTCAAACAATTTAGCTCCGGTGGTTAGTTCCTTACTAGAACAGAATAATATCTGAGTCTTTGTCATTTCCGGAAATTGTGAGAAAATTCAGAACGCTCAGTTAAATCGAAGTTTTGATAATGTTGGCGTTTTATCAGAATTTCAAGTCAATAGATTTAAAACAACAGTTGATCCTTATGCCCTCGTTTCTAAAATGTAGTGGATTTTTTCCACCATAGCTAGATCCCCAGCAACCATAATAGGATTAAACCGGTAGCTAAATAAGGATTTTTCGTCGAACCTTGTTTTGCCGTATATAGAAGATTTTTTTTTTGTATTTTAGCCCACAATACCATCGAGTTTTAGACTTCAAATTTCGGAGCATCGCCGTCTCTGGGAACTCGTGATATTCAAGATGGCGCCCAAGATGGCTAGCATGATACCAAAGCACTTTAGAGATTTTTTGCGGCCTATGATAAACGTTTTACGGCGTGAGTTCACAAGACCTCTAGTTTTACCATTCTATTGTCGGCGCCACGCTGCTCATAGGGAACTCGAGTGTTCAAGATAGCGCCCATGATGGCCGCCAGAAAAAAAATGATGCATCATGTTACAGCATATAGACCATGGTTTAATATTTCAGTCCATAGGATCTTCTACTTAATGAATTCGATTTGCAATGAATTGCCGCCACATTGGAAATTGAAATATTCACGATGGCTTCTAAGATTACTGCCAGAATATGATATCATATTGAATACTTTGCGTTGATTTCCTTTAGAAAATGTATTATTTGTTTTTAGCGTAAAAGACCATCGAGATAATCAATCAATAATTAACAGGTGAATCGCCGCCTGCTAGGACCTCGAGTATTCATGAAGACGTCTATCATGGCTTCCAGAATATGAAAATTGCTAAACAACGCAATAAAGGTATCGGCGCTATTTTGCAAAATCTATGGCAAGTAGCGTGAAACAAAAAGTAGAATAGTTTGTAGGTGACCGAAACGTCGTAACTACAGCTTGAAAAAGCTGAAGTTACGACGTTAAGGTTGCTAAACAAACAATAAAAGTAAAAAATATGGCGGTGGGGTTATATGTAGGAGTTGAAAGTTCATTTCTGGTCTAAATGAATGATTTTATTGGTCGACTGGGTATTTGACTGACATCGCGACTGGTCAATTGAAATTTACGAAGAGCTGTTATTGTCATGGTAAATAAAAGAAAAAAAACAAACTTCGAAACTTTTCGGCATGTAGCATCATCTAAATCTGTCACAAAATTAAACAATGGTGTGATTTGAAATCCATCATTGTCTATTACCTTGCTCCTGATTAACAGCCATGGCAACAGTTGACTTGTGTGTTGGTGCTTTGTCTTCGTGGGAATCACACCTAATGACAGTTTCCACGCCTTTCTCTCTTCCCCCTTTTGTGTCTTCTGCCTCATGAGGTCAGCGCACAATACCCCTAGATATATTGTGAGTTTCTTTGAAATATATCCGTCTAAATGCCAGAAAACTGTGCTGATCAACTCCCCGGCGGAGGTTGTTGACTTAGCCATTTTCGAGAGATGTGATCCTGGGTGTACCTATACTGTGTTGTCTTTTGTTTTATATCGGGCTCCAAAAGGTGGTTCCAAGTTCCATGGAAAGTTAGGAGGAATTTCTACTGATTCTGCTGAAACATGGTTTTCCTGCGTTATATTGTACAGAGGTCGTTTTTGGTCAACACTCGAAGCGTTTGGACCCGTCATTGTCATTGCTTATTATGGTGGATTAATAGAATTGAAAGATACCTCGGTTTTATGAGAGAAATAAGACAATTGTTTGCTTCAGTGTAAAATCGTTCTATCTTCTATTTCTTGAACAACTAAATCATATAATCATCCATGGATGCGCCACTCGTGAAAGTGTAGTTTTTGTTGTTCACTCAATGAAGGATGGATTGATCTTACGCTGAAACAAACAGATGATATCTTAACAAAACATATATTTGCCGTCTATTTGGACCTTGTTGTTTATTATTTCATCCTCGCAGTATCGTTTCTAAAAATCACAGTACTGAAAGTATTGCCAGCTAGCAAAAGATTGGTTTGTTATGTAATCTTTGTCAAAGGTAAGCACGATAGAAAAACGATGTTAAAGTAACCCATTGGAAACTTAGACCGGTTCAAATTGAAAGAAGTTGTAGACGAAAATATCAAAATGGTTATTAAGCTAATTAGAATCTGTGACAAGGAAAAAGTAAGATACCTCCCTTTAAAGCTGCTGTCGAAAAGATTTTGATGAAATTTGATATAGAAAATTATTAAAGCATTACAGCTAGAATTTTGAAAATTGATAATCTAACTGTTACTTAGCCCTTTTACCTAAAATCCCTGTTTGTTACGTCCCTGTAAATTCATTATTGAGAAAACATTGTAGAAAACAGAAAAAAAAATTGTTACAAGCAATTTCTCCTTTTCCCAAAATATTTTCTACCCTTCTTGATGATTATATTTCAACTTAAATCAACTTTCAATTTTTCGTCTGCAAAACCTTTGAATTCGGACAGGTCTAAAATTCTGCAGAACAGGAAAGGATTAATTTCTTAAGTATCAAATCACATGGACGTAAAAACCAGGGACTGTACTGGAAAGGGTTAAATGTTAATTTGAAAGTATCAAATTGACCACCTGATGATGCTTTCTGTTTTTCACATATTTACCTTCTTGTACAATCGGAGGTCCTCTTTTCACCGGACGGGTCGCTTAATGTTCCTCGCTCGTTAACATATCCGCTGCAAAGGTACAAAAAAAAACAAAAAACAAAACAAAAAAACACACACGCACACAGAAAAAAAACACGAAAAACAAATAAATGATGAACACAATTTCAAAAAAAGAGAAAAAATGGACATCGCTCGTTAACTTATCCGCTGCAAAAGTACAAAACACACACACACACACACACACACAAATTTATAAAAAGACAAAAATAAATAACAAATAAATGATAAACACAATTTCAAAGAAAAAAGAAAATCAATGAACATCCAAGGAGAAAGCTCCCATTATTGAAATATAATAGCTATATATGGCGCTTTGGTAAATCGACAATACCAATATGAGCGTCATTGTTTTTGCTTCATTTGAGATTAAATACAAGCAACACCTTTCAAAATATCTTCCTCGAGGCGTGATCAAAGTAAGAATTTCGACGTCTTTGTTCACGGGAAAGAAATCTCAGAGTCGTTAATTGATCACACAGACAAGTTTTATTTATTTTTTTTTTATTTTTTTTTTTTTCTTTTTTTTTTTCCTTTTTCTTTTTTTTTTCTTTTTTGCACGTCATCCTATTATCGAAAGACATAGCTTGTTGGATACAAGCTATGTCTTTCGAACATAAATGATGGATCGCTGACCCCGCCCCCTGACGCCCCTTACCACGCCCACCGAATCCGACAGGATGAAACATTTTGAAAAATAACTCAACAAGGAGTAACACAAAAAAAATGATAATAACAAAAAGAAAAATGGTGGCAACCTGAACGTCATATATACAGCTTGAATAAGGCGGCGAACAAAAATACTTCAAATAAACTTCTGTTCCGAATGAAAGAATTGATTGGTCGGTCTATTATTTAACCCATTCCCGCTCAATCCCTCCTTTTTACGCCCCTCAACAAAAAAAACTTTGGAAAACATTGTGGAAAATGAAGAAATTGCTTGGATCAAGCAATTTCTTCATTATCCACAATGTTTTCTATCCCAAAAGACGAAAAAATTCAAAATTCCATCAACTTGAAATTGTCGTCTGCAGCTCCTTTCAATTTGGACTGGTCTAAAATTCCATTGTGTTGGAATAGGTTAAAGGACAGACGCATTTTTGAAATTGTAATTATTTCGCGTTTCTTAACGGAATATGAAATTAATTTCAGTATAATTGACCAATCGCGGCTGTCAATCAAGCAATATATCGACCAATCAAATCATTAATTAGGCCTCGAATTAAGATTTGAACTCCAACATTGGGTGTCATTTGTGTGAAATAATTTGTTGTTTTTGCGACCTAAACGGCGTAACTACAGCTTAAATAAGCTGTAGTTACGACATTTAGGTCGCCAACCAACCATCCTACTTATTTGTAACATGGTACTGCCTATTAAATTTGCAAAAAAAACGCCGTTAAAAAACGAAGCGCAACTTGAATAAGCTAAAGGTACGACATTTAAGTCGCCAAACAACAACAATGATTCACATAAATAGAGGCTTGCGTCGAAGTTCAATTTCAGCTTCAGATCAAAATGATTCATTGGTTGTCCTGTTGTGTCTGTTTGGGTTTTTTTTGTTTGTTTGTTTTTGTTGTTTTTCTTTTTTGTTTGTTTGTTTGTTTGTTTGCTTTTTGTTTTTTTATTGTCAGCCGCGATTGGTCATTTTGTCGATGTTTATGACGTCATCGAACGTCATTTGATGTTGACGTTTTGTTATTTTGGGTGTTTCATTGATTGAATAGGGTTTAACGCAACTTTGAACAGTATTTCAGTTAGATCGCGGCGGCTGGAGCACCTAACAATGGAATCCTGGTATTTCTCACACCAGTACTACCACTACATATTTTCCTGGCCTCAAGCTGCTATCACACATAGGTCTACGATTATCCACCAATGGGAGACAAATATCTGAAAGCATATTTGCCGCTGCCGGGGATCGAACCCATGACATCCCATAATTGAAGATTGGGAGTCTGTGATGGCGGCTTATTTTGGGTGTATTCTGATGTCAATCCTTTTTTTTTGTTGTTGTTGTTGTTGTTTGTTTGTTTCAGTCTGACTTTTATCTGTTAATGAAAAGCAAAATTGATAAATGAAGATAATTTTACACTTTAACTGTGGCGGTATCGCAAATTACGCTAAATACTTCGTGTCCGACGATGTTTGTGTAATTCAAAAACTTCGCGGGGATAATTCAAACGTTGACATGTTTTGTAATACAACATGTTACGAAGAAATAGAAAAAAATAATGGTTTATGAATCGCAAGAATGCCGCTGTCTTTCAAAAAATTCGATAAACTATTCAGTTCATTTAGACCGGATTTGAACTTCAATTGATCTTTGATTGACCTTAATTTCGGGACTTAAGCATCCTATCTACAGCTTATTCAAGCTGTAGCTATAACGGTTATGTTGACAGCCGTCGATTTACCTTTTATCCTATGTCCTTAACCAATTACTTTACAAAATTTTGTCTTTAATACTTCATTCCAACAGTCATATCAGACTTCTAATTCTCATAATGACCGAAGAAAAGACTTAGAGACAGGGGGTATAGAAATCATCTGGCTAGAAATCAAATTTTTAAATAAAAGATCGGTTTGATTAAACTTTGCGTACAGACCACAAAATACAAAATAAGCATGGATTGACGAGTTTGAAGAGTAATTAAATTCCGCCGATGCTACAAATTTAGATTACATATTAATAGGAGACGTTATCACATTATTCTTTAACATCTACTTATAGCAGTGTGAAATGGTCTAAACTTATACAAGATTTTGGTCTCTATCAACATATTAAAATGCCAACTAGAGTAGCAAATAATTCTTCTAGCATAATAGACCATATCTACGTCACATGCAAACAATCTATATCTGAAAGTGATCTCTTTCCTTTCACTTTGACATACCAAAATTATCCTAAATATCACAGCGAAAATAATTACAACACGTTTTACTACAGGTCTTTTTTCGAATTTAAACATGGACGCGTTCTTATTTGATTATCATAAATAAGTTATTTTATCATTGAAACAATTGCAGATCCTCATAGAGCATTAGATGCTTTTATCATGTTTTAAATGATATTCTTTCTAAGTATCTTGAAGTTCCTTTAAAAGAAAAACGAACGAAAAGGCTAAAACAGCGAAAGTGGTATAATGAACAAGAGGACCAGTGGCCATGGCGCTCACTTGAGATAAGGCTCTTTTTTCTTCAAGGCCTTATATAAACTGGGTCGGGAGAAGACCTCTTTTTACAATAACTAAACTCAACTTATGTTACCATGCCAATCAATGCCTTCAACAGATTTCTAATAATTTAGTAATTATTAACGCACTAACGTATTTCTGCCAAATTTGCTTTGAGCTGGCCAAATAGTTTGAAAGGATTGCCTTCTTTTTTTCTATTTAAAGGGCAAATCCATAGGGGTAACATAATTTCAATTTTCAAAATTCTATTAATAAACGAGTGCATTGATATTCATTGATTTTTCTTGAGAACGTTTCAAAACTACTTTTTTGGAGTTTTTATTTTTACCTTTTCGTTTTTACGGCCTCGCTTATGTCCCTTACCTATTGGTTTCACATGCTTAACTCCCCTGAAATGTGACGTCATAGTGGAACTTTATTACAAATGGACGTAAAGTGTGAAAAAGATCCCGATGAAGAAATTGATGTTTCTGGTACTGTAAGGCCATATATGTACGAACCAGTTTGTAAGACAATTGCTGCGGAATCGAGGGATAGTGATGATAATAGTTCTTCGTCTTCTTTTTGTCACGATTTTGACGATATTGCCGGTCCCTGAGGTGTCAACATGGTGAGTGATTACAGTAATATTTGCGTCGAATATTGCCCTTTATAAACATTTGAAACGATATAAATTTGATTTATTCCCCTTTAAACTTTTAAATCATAAATGATGCGTAGTATGAATCTGTATTGACTTGAACAACGAATTTGAAACGAGATCCTGGGAACCATTTTGAATTTCACGGGGATTATTGACACAGTAAACAAATACTCCCTCGGATTTTTTTTTTTTTTTTTTTTTTTTTTTGTCAAAATGTTACGATCAAACATCTCATTTATATATTTAAGACGAGAATAAGAAATTAAGTGCATGGCATTTCCAGTCGAATTGCCCAAACAGTGCATTGGATGATTATCTGGCTGTCATAAGAAACTTTCAGTCTGTAGCTATCTACTAGGTACAAAGTGAAGCTTGATCAGACAGGACTATTTATGCAAATGTCAAACACTGTCTTAAATGGTTTTTGTTCCTTTAAATCAGTACTTCATTATCAAATGTTTGAAACAATTGTTGGTATATGTCACGTATTGATACTACATTGCACACATTATATTACTTTACATGATATATGGTACATTGCGTATTATTGTGGTTGGATGCTCTTTAGTTTGAAAACCAATTAAAGTTGAAGCTCCGATCTTGTCTCGTTTTCTGACATGGTGTCAGAAGTGAAAAATAGCAAAATATGAAGTCATAAGGACGTTTCGGTCATAAATATATAGTCATATATAAGGTTCAGACATCATTCTCGTAAGCTGCCATGGAGGGGTTACACGGTAACATTCCCGTAATGGACTGGGAATCGAGAGATTTGGTGACTGCATGGAAGAATTTCAACTCGCACGTTCAATTTATGTCCAGTGGGCCACTCAAGAGGAAAACAGACGAGGAAAAAAGCTCGTATCTGATGATTTGGGTAGGATCACATGGGCGTGAGGTGTTTGGAACCTGGGACTTGACCGATGCGCAGAAGAAAGATCCAATTGAAATTGGAAATAGGTTCAAAGTCTACGTGGAACCAAAGTCAAACCATGTCTTTAACAGATATAAATTCCAGTGCAGGATACAACTTGACAGTGAGTCATGTGATCAATTCATAACTGACTTGAAAGTACTTGCTGCTGATTGTGCGTATGGGGGAGAGAAAGATAATATGATCAGAGACAGGATAGTTTTTGGTGTTCTTTCTAAGAAAGTAAGAGAAAAGTTAATTGACGAAGGTTCAGATTTGACATTGGTAAAGGCAACAGAAATTTGTAGAACATTTGAACTTTCACAAAAGCAGTTGAACACAATGAATATAGGGGAAGATCCAAATGTTCATGCAGTACGAAAAGAAAGGACAAAACCCCCAAAGTATAAACATGATTCTAAGAAATTTGTGTCACCTGACAAAAGTAAAGCGTGTGGACGTTGTGGTAAACACCATGATGACAAAAAATGTCCTGCCATAGGTAAAACGTGTTTGAAATGCAAGAAAAAGGATCATTTTGCTGCTTGTTGTAAAACACAGACTAAGAAGAAATTCAGAGTACATTAACTAAATGAAGATTCAGACGATGAATTATTTGTAGGGTCAATTTATAAAACGGAGAGTAAAATCAAAGAGAAACAGGACATGTTCAAAGAAACTCTTAGAATAAATAACAGAGGAATTGAATTTCAAATTGATACCGGAGCCAAGTGTAATGTTATCTCAAATAAAGATTTCAGAAAGCTTGGTAAAAACCTGAATCAAGTACTGAGGAAGCCTCATGTCGCGTTGAAATCGTTTTCGGGTCATAGAATGATACCAAAAGGAGTTGTTTCTCTTGAATTAGCCTACAAAGACATCTGCTTCTCTACTGACTTTTACGTTGTAGAAACTCAATCTAAATCGATCATAAGTGGAGAGACTGCGGAAGAAATTGGACTCATAAAACGTGTCTATCAGTTTGAAACTGACTATTCGGACCTATTTCAAGGACTCGGTTGCATACCTGGGGAGTATAGTATCAAGATAGATCCGAATGTAAAACCAATAGTTCACCCCCACGGAAGGTACCCCTAGCATTAAAATCGAAAGTGAAACTAGAACTTGAGAGAATGGAACGGTTAGGTGTGATAGTGAAACAAAAAGAGCCTACACCTTGGGTTAATAGTATGGTAACTGTTACAAAGCCGGATGGTTCTGTTAGAATATGTATAGATCCTAAAGATCTAAATAAGGCAATACAGAGAGAGCATTATCCCATGAGAACAGTGGAAGAAGTAGTTGCAGAAATGCCTGAGGCTCAAGTTTTTAGTAAAATAGATGCTACGTCTGGCTTCTGGCAACTCAAATTAGATGAAGAAAGTTCAAAGTTAACTACTTTCAACACACCCTTCGGAAGATACAGATTCCGTAGAGCACCGTTTGGGATCAAATCAATTCCGGAAATCTTCCAACGTACCATGAGTGAGATGATTGAAAGCCTAGAGGGAACAGATGTGATAGTAGATGATATATTAGTGTGGGGTAGAGGCATGAAAGAGCATGATGAAAGACTGAAAAAAGTGTTTGAAAGAGCTAAATCATGGAATCTCAAATTAAGTGAGACTAAATGCCAATTTCGTAAGGACGAAATAGAGTATGTTGGACACAAAATCTCGAAAGATGGTCTGAAAGCTGACCCAGAGAAGGTCAGAGCTGTAATTAACATGAAAGCCCCTGAGAGCAAAAAAGAGCTACAAACATTCATGGGATTCATTACATATCTACAAAAGTTCATGCCAGACATGTCAGAGATTAGTAATCCCTTAAGGTTACTATTACAGAAAGAGATAGAATGGCATTGGGACAATGAAAAACAGAGTAGTTTTGAAAAACTGAAACAAATGGCATCAGAAACACCAGTTCTAGCATTTTATGACAAAGATAAAGATTTGATTCTTAATGTCGATTCAAGCTCATGTGGACTTGGAGTAGTCTTATTGCAAGAAAATAAACCAATAGCTTATGCTTCTAGGGCCCTAAATAACACACAGAAGAGGTATTCACAAATTGAAAAAGAGACTTTGGCAATAGTGTTTGGTTGTCAAAAGTTCCATTATTATCTCTTCGGACGATATTTCACTGTTGAAAGTGACCATAAGCCTTTAGAGAGTATTTTTAATAAGTCCATTATTGACGCGCCATCCAGAGTGCAAAGATTTGTCATGACATTACAAAAGTATGATTTCACGTTACGATACAAACCTGGTAAATCAATGTATATATCGGACACATTGTCGAGATTATATTTACCGGAGAGTAATGATAGTTTAATACCAGAATTGGATGTTCATGAAATCCATCTAAATGCACACTTACCGTTGTCGCCAGAGAAGTATGAAAGTTTAAAACGTGAAACGGAAAATGACTCCGAATTACAAACATTGGTAATGATGCTCGAAAATGGATGGCCAGAGCATAAGGAATTAGTTCCAGATATTATTAAACAATATTGGCCTTTCAAACAGGAAATCACAAGCATAGATGGAATAGTCTTCAAAGGCCATAAAGTAATCATTCCTCATGCTAAAAGAGATGAAATGCTAAAAATAGTACACGAAACGCATATGGGAATAGGAAAATGCAAAGAGCGGGCGAGACAATTCATGTTTTGGCCTGGAATGTTGGTACAGATTCAAAATATAGTAAAAAAGTGTGAAATTTGTGCTCTGCATAATAAAAAGACAAACAGGAAAGAAACAATGATTTCTGTCAAGATACCAGATCGACCTTCTGCAAAGATTGGAGCAGACCTGTTTGAATATAAAGGACAACACTATCTACTTACTGTTGATTACCATTCAAAATGGCCAGAAATAGACAAATTGGACAATTTAAGTTCATCAAATGTAATTTCCTACATGAAGAAGTTATTTGCGCGTTTTGGATACCCTAATGAAGTGGTCAGTGACAACGGACCGCAATTTGCTTGTAAAGAGTTTAAACAATTCGCCAAAGAGTGTGATTTTATTTATACGACAATTAGTCCACATTATAGCCAAGCGAATGGACAAACAGAGCGTTTTGTACAGACTGTCAAAAATCTTATAAGGAAGAGCAATGATCCTAGCAAAGCCTTGTTAGATTATAGAAATACACCTATAGATGGAATTGGATTGTCACCAGCACAAATGCATATCGGGCGCAGACTAAAGTCAAGCATACCTACAGCAGAGGTGCTGTTAAAACCCAACTATAAAGGCACGGTAAACATAACAAAATTACATAGCAATCGTCAAAAGCAACAGAAATATTTCTACGACAAACATTGTGGAAAAAATTCTCTTTCAAAT
The DNA here is from genome assembly GCA_946902895.1 of Fragum fragum. NCBI lineage: Eukaryota > Metazoa > Mollusca > Bivalvia > Cardiida > Cardiidae > Fragum > Fragum fragum. Next base: position 6,560,083 of record OX336375.1, on the reverse strand, counting down.
CTGATTGAAGGACAACGGGTTGTTATAGAACACAACAAACAAGTTGTTCCAGGAACGGTCGTGGGTAAACATCATACTCCACGCTCGTACATAGTGAAAACTGATGATGGGAGAAAACTACGTAGAAACCGAACACATCTGAAACCAACCAAAGCAGAATTCAAGAGCAAAGAGATGAATGATACAGAGATCAAACCAAGAGAAGTCAATTTTGGAAATTCAGTGTCAAATCCAAATCAATATGAAAAAGTGTCAATAAATAATCAGTCAAATAATGAAGAAAAAGTTGTGTTAAATAATCAATCAAATCAAAGTTCTAATCAAAGTGATGAAAATCCTGAAATCCAAACAACCAGATCAGGTAGAGTTGTTAGAAATACAGCCAAGTATGATGATTATGTGTGTCATATCAGTGAAGTATTTGTTTAAAAGAAAATAATCAGTTCAAATCTAGTGTTATCAAAAGAAATAGAAATATGAAAAATATAGTGTGAAGGTAACAAAAGTTTCAAATGGTTAAGTCGATCAAAGTAATTGCGTTGGTTAAAAACCGCAAATTCATTCAGCTGGAAAGGGAAAAGAGACAGAAAGAAGTTATATAATCAAGACTTGACCAAGTTCCAGAAGATTTCAAGAAGAAATTTCTGTTTATTTATTTTATTTAGTTATTAGTTCTAGTCATTTGTCACAAATTAGTCATGATATGATAATTAGTAAAAAAGGAGATTCATACGATAATGACAAACTGAAGTAGTAGTATTCTAAGATATAGTATATAAAAAACTGACAAAGAGTGGTAATTTCAGAACAGTTGAACATTAATATATTTCCTTAGAAATTTCAAATCATCATTGGACTTAAGTAGGATACTTGTTCATCTGCAAGACTATCAACCAGTAGTTAGTGTTTGAAATTTACACTGTAGAAAATGCATCTCTGAGTGTTATGAATACATAACATTTATACCTGTATTTTCTTGACAAAAAGGGGGATGTCACGTATTGATACTACATTGCACACATTATATTACTTTACATGATATATGGTACATTGCGTATTATTGTGGTTGGATGCTCTTTAGTTTGAAAACCAATTAAAGTTGAAGCTCCGATCTTGTCTCGTTTTCTGACAGTATATGGTTTACAATCGTACGCTATCTATATATACTGCCCAACTCCCCTTTCGGGTATTACTGGCAGATGAATAGGTTCTATAACCCTCATCATAAAGTTACATTACTGTTTGTTTACCCTCTGTAAATATGGACAGTAAAATCATTCTCAAATATGGACACATTCAATTTCACAGGTGTGAATATGATATCTGTGACAGAATCCAAGTGCTGCATGACAACAAACATTATAGATGGGAAGGTTGAAGCAGAAGGATTGACATGCATGACATATCAAAGTGGATTCCAGGCGAATTTTCTGAACATTCATGTTTTGGAAGTTGCCTACAATGACCATGTGTTAGACAGGCCCACTTGAGGAAAATCAAAGAAATCATAAGTAAGTGAAATATTTTCTTGTTTTGTTATCATGTCCCTATATTGTTCTTTCCTGTTTTGAAAAAAATTAGACCTGTCCAAATTCAAAGGACTTGCAGACGAAAATTCAAAGCGGATTCTAGTTGAAAACAACCATTCCATAGGGTAGAAAATGTTGTGAAAAAAAAAAAGAAATTGCTTGATACTAGCAACTTCTCCTTTTTCCTAAATGTTTCCCATTCATAAATTTATAGGACCTTCAAATCAGGGATTGAACAGAAAAGGGTTAAGGCAAGGAAACTGCCCCAATTACAACACAATCCCATGTTCTGACATCCTGAAGCTATATAGTTTGCAAATAATTGTGTGGGAAAAGGAGTAAATGCTTGTAACATGCAATTTTTCCTTTTTATAAAGTTCACTACCCCATTCAACACTTAAACTCTTAATTTTTCAGTGATTTTCCGATTGTCAGCTGTCAAAGAAATATGTTACTATCAATTAAATCATATAGACCAAAAGTGAACTTTGGACTGCGATTTTGGCCATCTATTAAGCATTTTCTTGGTATGTTGACCTTGACATTGTAACTGCAGTTAATTCAATCTTTAGTTACGATTTAGATCACCGCTAACCATCTTGGAAATACTGTAGAAAAAGAAGAAAATGCTTGTTTCTTGATTCTGCCTTATTTAAAACAAAGCCCGTAAAGTTCATCAACTTTATATTGTCATCTACAATTTTTTAAATTTGGACCAGTCCAAACTCTGTTGTCTCTGTTGACACCAAAAAATTCATGGTGCAAAAGCCAAGATCTCTTTCACAATTTTCTTTTTATTTTAGGCTATACAGAAATGGTTGATTTATTAGATGTATTTATGGACTGCTCGGGAAAGGAGTGAGAAAATCCTTCATGTGTGGTGACTGCTATCAAAGGACTATAGTGGATTCAAATACCCTCAGTAGTTAACTTTATGATCTTATTTTGCCATGGAGAAAAAGTGTTCAATTCATTTCCATACAATCCCTTATTTTCATGCTCTGAAGAAAACCAAGCTGTAGAAAATACACAGAGAAAAGTATCAATTGTTCCAGACAATTTCTCTTAACTTCATACCTATTTTACACATACTAAACTACTTTTCAATTTTAACATATTGAATTCTTGCCTGCTATTCATGTTCTAGACCTGCCTTAAATTTGTCATTTTTGTAATGAACTCATTGCCATAAAACCCAGCTTTTTGACACCCTAAAGAAATATGGAAATTTTGCAGAAAAAGCAGAAATTGTTAATGACAAACAATTTGTCTTTTCCTCTCAAAGTTTCTAGACTATTTGTCAACCCAAACCCTGTTTAAGAAGGCTTTGACAACTTTTAATTTTGGACTAGTGTAAAATTTTGTTATCTTGGCTCTATAGGTTAAGAGCCCCTGATACAGTGGAATCCTTTCAGTCTCACCACTAGAATGTCAACTATTTTACTATTGGGAAGGTAGTCTTCATAGGCGTCTGTTAAAAAGGGGAAAAAGTCCTGTAAATTTTGTATTCAATCCTTTCCTATAAAAAAATGGGATTTTACGCCACTGTGATTTAATACTAGAGAAAACATTGTGGGAAAAGAAGAAATTATTTCTAACAAGTTATTTCTCCTTTTCCTACAATATTTTCTACCGCATAGGATGGTTTCAGTTCATACTGCATCCAATTTTCATTGTTGTCTGCAACCTCTTTCAATTTAGACCAGTCTTACGATTCGGAAAAAACAGGAAAGGGATAAGTCAGCTGCATATAAGCACTGACGTGTAATTATCGGGGATGTTAACAACCCCTTTCTAGATGATTTACCTGCCAGTAATACCCAAAAGGGGAGTTAGGCAGTATATATAGATAGATAAATTTTAGACTGGTGCATATTCAATCAATTTTTAAAAGGAATATGTTCAAGGTTTACAATGTGTTTTCATCCTGAGACTTGACAATTTCAAAAAAGCTATTTTTTCACGTTGATTGAACTTAAACAAACTACAATGAAATGGCGAGATATACTGATAAAACGAGACTTGGAAAATTTGGAAAATAGATAATATCTGCAAGCTTCATACATTTTATTCTGTTTCGCTTGATTTTTATGCAATGTAATTCTACAATTTATTTGAATGACCTACTACCATACATTAAGGACAAAAAATGAGACTCGTTCAAATTTAAGGCAGCAGTGTTTGGAGTGAAAATTTGGGTACCAAATAAGATCTCTAATAACAAGAAATCTCTCCTTTTCCCACTTTCTTTTCCATTTTATAATATTTTCACATTACAAGTAAGAATTGTGTGTTAATGGGTTAATTGCTTGTACAAAGAAAAGAAAGTTGTGTGTAATGTGAACACGGGCAAAAATTAAGTATACCCTAGAAACAATCATTAAAAAACAATCATGGAAAAAAAGAAATTATGGTTTTTAGAAAACCTTTCAATTATTTAAATCAATTATTAACCAATTTATAACAACCCTCAAGAAAAGGCTTTGATTGACATTGTGGAAAATTGGGAAAATTCTTGTTACAATAAATTTCTTCATTTACCACAATGTTTTCTGCCAAGGAAACGAAGAATTAAAATTCTTGTCTGCACCATCTTTCAATTTGGACAAGTCTAAAATTTTGAAATTCAGTAAAAGGTTTATTATTAGTCATATACTAGCCATACCAACATCAATTACAAACTTGTCTGAGACACCAGATAACATTAATTTTTTGGCTGCTGAAAGCTAACTTACAAGGTTTGAGTAATGTTTAGTTGTCCATCTACAAAATCATTTCCCCCAGTTATGTGTTTAAGATTAACATCTGTACTCATGACCAAAGAAGTGATTTGATAGGCAATGATCTTTGTTCACAATACGACATATCAAGCTCAGATAAGTGAAAACTTGTATTACCTATTCCAACAGAAACGGAGAAGAAGAACCCAAGAGCTGGTGTTTTAATGTTTAACCCATTTTGATATAATGTACATGCGGTATAACAGTAATTTGCAAACTATTAAATGTTGAGAAAAATCGATTTTGATTTTGATATTGTGTCCCCAGTTTTTCTCAAATGTCGCATACTTTTGAGCTACTATGAGACATTTGCCCCATACTTTTTTCTACCTTGCCAGAACACTGCAATTGGGCTTAACCCATTCCTACTAAGTGACCCTTTTAGACGCCCCAATGAAAGAAGCTTTAGGAGACATTGTGAAAAATTAAGAAATTGATTGTTACAAGCAATTTCATGATTTTCCTCAATGTTTTCTAAAAAGAAAGTTGAAAAAATCCAAATTACATTCACTTTAAATTGTCGTCTGCAACTTGTTTCAATTTTGGCCAGTCTAAAATTTTGCTGTCTGTTAATGGGTCAACAGTGTGACCCACATAGTAAAAAATTACGAGGTTATAGGGTGTTTAAGAAGAGGTTTAAATAAAATGATGGCTGCTGTTTGTCTGTTTAGGTGGTCTTTGCTTGTCTATTTGGCCATTGTTTTGTGACATTGAACGGTCGAATGTCAACATCTAGGGTAAGTTTGAAGTCAAATCTGCAAACCAAGTCACTGAACACAGAGATGATTGGCTAGTCTGTGAAGTTGTCATACTTGTAGCTGATGCAGCTGTAGTTGTAATGATTGTGGTTGTTAAAGCAGCTGAAGAGCTCACAGTAACAATTGGATAAAGTGGAAAAGCTTTGTAGAGATCTACAAATGCAGTTACTTCCTCATCTATGCATGGTCTGCTGTCTGATCTCATGTTGATGATAGTTTAATCTATCTAAAATCAAAGAAAAAATACAATAACTAAACAGTTTAAAACCATTTTGTATGCATGATTAGAAATGCTGGTAATCCAAACAAGTTGTTTACAAGATTTTTCCTTTTTTTAGTTAATACATGTAGTTTGAAGAAATGAGAAACTTTGCAAAAAAAGAAAATTTACCCTAACTTGTCTGGTGAAAACAATAGGTAGAGCTCAAAATGATAAAAAGTTCAAACCCATTACCAAACAATCATGGTTTTTATGACCCTCAAGCTAAAAGCTTTGGAAATATTGTGGATAATGAAGGAATTGCTTTTTCCTTGTCCTCCAAACTTACTACTCCCACATAATTTTCTGTCCAAAATGAGATGAGGATTTTTGAAATTTAAAAGAATTGTCATCTCCATCTTCTTTGAAATAGGGCATGAATGAAATTGTGTCCTCTGTTTAAACCCTTACTAGGTGACAAAATTTTAGACTGGTTAAAATTGAAAGAAGTAACACATGACAATTTCAAAGTGATGAAATATAAATTAATTTTGTCTTTTTGGGTAGAAAACATTGTGGAAAAAAAAAGAAATTGCTTGTCACATTTCTTCATTTTACACAATGTTTTCCCATTTGTTTCTTTAGGGGTGCAAGAAGATGCCATTGTGAAAGATTGGGTTAAGAGAAATCCTTGATCCGCCATTGTATGAGCTTATCCAGAAATTTTTATTGGGTTTCCTCCATGAAGGCTACAGACAGGTTTAGTAACGACCCCTGCCCCCTTCTATGTGCAGACTTATCAATGTCTGTATCCCGGTCAAAACAGGAATATTCCAGAATTCTTTGATATTCCTGATTCAGCATTATAAAGGTTAAATCTTTTCTAATTTTGTCATTCTAAAAGTATCAAAACCTGTCATGTTTGTCTAAGTACATTATATTTCCAAGAACTGTTACAAGGGTGATAATGTTTTTTTCATTAGGGTAATTGATATAGATTCATTAGTCAGTTACACAAGTCAGTTTACTGATAATAATTTCAAACTTTCCAAAACTCAAATAACAAATAGAATTCTCATTCATATAAACAAATTAATATTGATTCACACATGACATAAATCATGACCTTTTCTAGTATCATCTTTGCTTATTTCCAAAGTCATAATAAGTTGCAATAGAATATAAAGGGATTTAACAAAGGAGTTATACAGTCCTTGGAATAAACATAGATCACGGTAAAGATTAAGAGTGCCATATACATCACTAGTTCGTCTAACATGAAAGGATGGCATATGCATGTGTTATGTAATCATTGCCTGTATTGTTTAAAACACTTATTATGACATGACATGACATGACATGACCTTAGTTTACCCTTTACCAAGCCACTGTTTTCTGTTCAATTATATGTCCTCGTTTGTACTCGCAGTAGGAAATAGCTGTGACATACATTGCAGGAAAGGGAGAAACTGCTGGGGTCCGTTCCAATCTTAAGGGATCCCGGAACACTGTAAGTGTCGACCCCTTGTTGTGGCTGAATGGATTTGTTGGTGGTACAAAAAAAGACAATACCTTCTAACAACCATGTAAAAGAAACATTTTGAAACTATGTTGGAATTCTAGATAAACAGTATGTTTCTGGGGGAACTATGTTCATATCAATAATTAACACAGGTCTAAAGTAGTTGATAACAGCAATTAATTTCAAAGCGCCTCTTCTCAATTTGGACTAGTCTAAAATTATGTCATTTTGGAATGGGATTAATGAAATATGAGAGTATGACTAGAGTAGAAAATGTTGAGAATAAAGGGAAATGATTTATAATTACTAAGTTCTCCTTTTGCCACAGAGTTTTCGTGAATATATCAAAATTGACCAATCGCTGGCTCTGCCGATTACTACTAAAGCTCCGCCCATTAACTCCGACAGGAAGTTTAGCTTTGATTTTTTACAGCATTCTCTTGCAAAAATTATGCCCAGTAGCATGTAACAAACAGTAAATTGGTTTGTTAATGACCTTAACGTCGTAGCTACATCTTAAAAGGGCTGTAGTTACGGCGTTTAAGCCGCCAAATCAAAAATAGAGGTAAAGAAAACTGGCAACCAATGTTAGATTTGATAAGCTTAGGTCCAGGCTGAATGAATTATTTTATTGGTCGGTATATTCCTCTATTGAAAGCCGCCTTTTGTCAATTGGAAGGACAATAATCCAGATTGAAAAAAGGAAACACTTTCATTTCTGCTGTCTTATAAAAAAAAACGGTGATGATATAATCCCCAGCCAAACAATATAATGGCCGAGATATCTGTTTGTTCACCATAATGAACTATCCTCTGCTTCGAAATTGCCCTAGCTGATGGTCGGCATGTCGGTCCCTCTCCCCGTCGGTTCTCCGGGTTAAAGATTGTTGGCACGGCGTCAGGTTTCAATCGGAGTCGAAAGTTCTCAAAACCAACGTCATTTGCTAGTTTCGGGCTGATCAAAAAAATAAAGTGTCTCACACAAAGCTTTGCATGACTCGGTGGCTGTCGTTGCTCGGTTCAGTTTATGAATCCACAACTTTTTTATTTTAAAATCAATCGGAAACGTAAAAATGCCGGTCCTCTGAGTTCCCGATTCATTATTACAAACGTACGCGGCACAGATCGTCATAATTCTGTTTTAAAATTGATTTTTTACGTATTATTGCCTGTATTTAGTACAGCATTCATTTGACACGTAATACAAATAGCTTCCACTATGACGTCACAAATGCAGGGGAGATAAGCGTTTTGGGGAATGTACAGGGGAAGTAAGCGATGCGCTGTTTCTGAGCAGTATTAAATCTTGACATTTGGAATTGGTTTTTGTACATGTGCACGGTCTGCAATCGCGAAAATATTGTTCATGTGTTTAAGTAACACCATATACATAAAAAATAATGAATGAAAAGACAAAAAAAAAAATCTTTGAATTTGCCCTTTAAGCCTAATCACCCTGTGGCTTAAAATTATTTGGTTGAAATCGGCCGATTGGTATGGGAGGAGATGTCGTTTTAGAAATCCTTTATTTCAATATAAGCCTCAGCCCCCTGGGGCCCCGACCCTGGGGTTTCCGAGGTTGATAATTTTAAAAATTCTGAAAGGTGTCAATGTACTGATGCTTCATGCAAAATGTCAAGACTCTAGGCCCTCTGGGTTTGGAGGAGATCAATTTTAAAGTTTTTATTTAAATTGAAGTTTTGCTACCATGGCAAATCAGAGTTTTTATCTATTTCAATTCTTATAGCAATTTTCTTAGGGCTCCACCTAAGGAACATTCCTGCCAAATTTTGTTGAAATCCGTCCAGTGGTTTGGGACGAGACGTCAATTTAAAGTTCCTTCTTTATTTCTATATACCCCCCCCCCCCCGGGGGCTCAGCCCCTTGGAACCCAAAGTCGAGGATTTTAGCACTTCTAAAAGGAGTCAATGTACTGATGCTTCATGCCATATACCAAGGCTCTAGGCCCTCTGAGTCAGGAGGACTTAACTTTTAAAGTTTTTATTAAAACTGTAATTTTGTTGCCATGGAAACCAGAGTTTTTGACGGATTCCAAATCAATAAGAAATTTAATAAGGAACCACCCAAGGTTAATTTCTGCCAAGTTCGGTTGAAATCGGCCCAATTGTTTAGGAAGGGGATGTCGTTTTAAAATTCCTTCTTTATTTCTTTATAAGTCCATCTCCCCTGGGGTTTCGCCCCTTGGATCCAAAAGGTGATGAATTAGCAATTCTGAAAGAGGTCATTGTACTGATGCTTCATACCAAATATCAAGGCTCTACGCCTTCTTGGTCAAGAGAGGATCATTTTTAAAGTTTTTATTAAAATTTCAGGTTTGATGCCATTAAAACCCGAGTTTTGAACGGATTTCAATTCTTTGAGCAATTTTTAATAGGGCACTACCAAAGGAACATTTCTGCCAAGTTTGGTTGAAATCCGCTCAATGGTTTTGGAGGAGATGTCGTTTCATAAATCCTTCTTTATTTCTTTATAAGCCCCCCCCCCCATGGGACATCGGGACCGCCCCCCCCCCCATGGGACATCGGGACCGGGGGTGACGATTTAAGCAATTCTGAAAGAGGTCATTGAACTGATGCGTCATGCCAAATATCAAGGCTGTACGCCCTTTGGGCCAGGAGGAGATATTTTTTTAAGTTTATATAAAAAAATCAGTTTTGTTGCCATGGCAACCCAATTTTTCAACGGATTTCAATAATTTTAGTAATTAACAAAGACCATCATCTAAGGAACATTCTTGCCAAATATGTTTGAAATCCGCCCAGCGGTTTTGAACGAGATATCGTTTTAAAATTCCTTCTTTATTTCTATATAAGCCCTATCCCCTGGGGCTCCGCTCCTCGGTACTCGAGGGTGATGATTTAGCAATTCTAAGTGAGGTCAATATACTGTTGCTTCATGCCAAATATCAAGTCTCTACGCCTTCTGGGTCAGGAGGAGATAATTTTTTGAAGTTTTCATGAAATTTCAGTTTTGTTGCCATGGTTTTTTCACGGATTTCAATTCCTTTCGCAATTTATAAAGGGAACCATCTAAGGAACATTCCTGTCAAATTTGATTGAAACCCGCCCAGCTGTTTGGGAGGAGATGTCATTTAAGATTGTTGACACACGACGACGGACAACGCACGCCAGACAGAGGACGATCAAAATCCCTCACCATGAGCACTTCGTTCTCAGGTGAGCTAAAAAACTGCAAACATCCTTATTGGGTCTAAGCAAAGTTTAAAAACAGTAATTAATTAAAACTAGGTATAAGAAATAAGAAATTAGAAAAGGTTGCCTCAAAAATGCTTTTAGATGTGCACATTGACAATACTTTGTGTTGGAAAGTTCATATTGATCATCTATGCGCAAAGCTGTCATTGCAACTCTATTTACTTAAAAGAATGAAAAATTTTCTAACAAAGGAAATGAAACAAATGTTTACAATTTTAACATTACTCCATATTTTGACTATGGATGCATTCTTTGGAGCCATCGCAATTCTTCTTTACTTAACAGAGTTAATAAAATAATAAAAATAAAAAGAGCTGCGCGAATCATTTTATGCAAAACAAAATAATTTATCTCGGAGGAAATTTATATTGTCTGGAATGGTTCAATTTTGAAAACAGATGTAAATATATCACAATTCTTATGGTTTACAAAACTATTCATGGCTTAGCTCCACCATATTTGTCTGAACTTGTAGTGATCAACGACAACCAGTTCTATAATTTACGATTAGGATATGGCAACCTGATATCTCATAAAAGTGCTTCAAGAGCAGAATTTTTGGAAAAGTCCTTTTCTTTTACTGGAATTGAATGTTGGAATGCAAATCCTCTTAATATACGTAATATCGAAAATATCTCATGCTTTAAGAGACCTCTGAAAAGGTATTTGGTGTCAAATAACGACGGGTCATAGTGTCTTCATTTATATCATTTGTGATTGTGTATGTCTTACCGAATGCGTTTATAATTAAAATCAAACCGCTATCATTACATATCTAACTTATCGACAATTTCATCATATTTTTGAAATGTAAGTGTATGCACGCATGCTTGTGTATATGTATGTGTGCGTTGTATGTGTGTGTGTGTGTGTGTTTGCATGTGTGCATGTATGTGTACAAATATATATTTATGATTTTACCGAACAGTAATTTACATTCTATCTATTTCTCATGCTATCCTTATCAGTTCGCTCATCATTTACCTAAATCATTATCATCATTTATTAGTACAATTATCATAATAAGCATTAAGGTTATGATAGATATTATTACCTCTTGAGTTGTCATTGATCGTTTTAGAAGGCATCATTACAAATAAGCTCTCAATTACATTGTTTTTTTTTTTTTTTTTGTTTTTTTTTTTTGTATGTTAAAGCTTAATGAGCTACTTTCTCTAAATAAAGAGTTTATTATTATTTCTATGTAAACCAACAAATAAGTTTGTAAAAAAGGCGGCCAATGTCGGAGTTCAAAACTCATTTCTGGTCTCAATGAGTGATTTAATTGGTGGACTGGTTATTTGATTGACAGTCATTATTGGTCAATTAGTTTATATATTGTACTCTTGAAAGCTTATTCTTTCTTTATTTATGTTTTCGATAAAATTTTGTCTTTCTTCTACCTGCCATGGAGATCTTCGCGGATAAATAATCAACAAATTTTGTTTACAGTAATTTCGGGTACATTTTCGGATTCCCTATTCCATCCGGGCTAGGTTGGGAAAGGACAGGGTTTTGTTGTTGTTGTTGTTGTTGTTTTCTTGGTTTGTTTTCTGTTTTTCTTTTTTTGTGATTTTTTTTTTTTTTTTTTTTTTTGTTTATTTTTTTATTTTTTTATTATTTTTTTTTTTTTTTTTTTGTAAGAAAAACCCTTATCTTGAGATGTTTGATCTGAATCTTAAATTATGAGGTGTCATGGGTTCAATCCCTGGGCGGCGGCATATTTCCTTTTTTTACATTTTATCACAATTAATTGGATACTCATTAATCCAAGGGGGATAGCAGCTGGAGGCTAGGAAAGGATGCAACGACAGTACTGGTGCGAGTACTGGTGCGAGATAAATAAGGAATCAATCGTAAGTGCTCTAGCCGCCGCGATATGACTGAAAAAGTGTTAAAAGCGGCGTTAAACTCATTCAAACAAACATTCTTTTGAATCAGGAAAAATAAAGACAATTTAGGTTAGAAAAGAGTATTTGCCGATGTAGCTACAATGTCAGTGGATTTCTATCCCTTGCAAACCCTAGAAGGCTACGAAAAAAGGATGGCATAGAGTTTGTCAATCGGAATGAAATACAGAACAAGAGCTGCTAAAGGGAGCCATCGCGTAGATTATAGGTCGCCTAATACAACGTTTTGTTATGGTGGAAAGATAACATTTCATTTCAAATAAGATCTACCACGAGATATTCGGAGTGTCAAGTTAATCTCAATTCATTACCAGACAGCAAAATTTTAGACTGGTCAAAATGAAAGAGGTTGCATACAACTAAAACAAAGTTAGTATTAACTGAAAAAACAAGAGGGCCAGAATGGCCCTAAAATCGCTCAACTGAATAATGTAAGATGATTCGAAGTTTTGCCAACACTTTTGAAAAGGAATATCCATTTAAGTTTAGTTGAAATTGGCCCAATGGTTACTGAGGAGATGTGCAAGGTAAAAAAACTGCCCCGCCCTGCCACGCCCATATCAAAATTCTGCAAACACCTTTTGAATAAGGTCACCAAAGGAACATTCGTGCCAAGTTTTGTTGAAATTGGCCCAATGGTTACTGAGGAGAAGATATTTTAAGATTTCTAAATAAAAAACTGCCCCACCCTGCTTCGCCCATATTTGGGCGTCAATCAAATTTCACAAACAACTTTTGAAAAAGGTTCACCCAAGGAACATTCATGCCAAGTTTGGTTGAAATTGGCCCAATGCTTACTGAGGCGAAGATATTTAAATATTTCTAAATAGAGAAACAGCCACGCCCATATTTGGGCGTCAATCAAATTTCCTAAACACGATTTGAAAAAGGTCACCCAAGGAACATTCATGCCAAGTTTGGTTGAAATTGGCACAATGGTTACTGAGGATAGGATGTTTAAAGATTTCTAAGTCAAAAACTGCCACGCCCATATTTGGGCATAAATCAAAATTTCGCAAACAACTTTCAAAAGGTCACCCAAGGAACATTCATGCCAAGTTTGGTTGAAATTGGCACAAAGGTTACTGAGGATAGGATGTTTAAAGAATTCTAAGACAAAAACTGCCACGCCCATATTTGGGCATAAATCAAAATTTCGCAAACAACTTTCAAAAGGGTCATCCAAGGAACATTCATACCAAATTTGGTTGAAATTGGCCCAATAGTTACTGAGGAGAAGATGTTTAAAGATTTCTAAGTCAAAAACTGCCACGCCCATATTTGGGCGTGAAACAAAATTCTGCGAACAACTTTGAAAATGGTCACCCAAGGAACATTCATACCAAATTTGGTTGAAATTGGCCCAATGGTTACTGAGGAGAAGATGTTTGAAGATTTCAAAGTCAAAAACTGCCACGCCCTGCCATGCCCATATTTGGGCGCGAAACAAAATTATGCGAACAACATTTGAAAAGGATTTCTAAGTCAAAAACTGCCACGCCCATATTGGGGCGTGAAACAAAATTCTGCGAACAACTTTGAAAAGGGTCACCCAAGAAACATTCATACCAAATTTGGTTGAAATTGGCCCAATGGTTACTGAGGAGAAGATGTTTAAAGCTTTCAAAGACAAAAACTGCCACGCCCTGCCACGCCAATATTTATGGGTCAATCAAATTTCCGCGAACAAGTTTTGAAAAGAGTAACCCAAGGAACATTCATGAAAAGTTTGGTTGAAATTGGCCCAATTGTTACTGAGGAGAAGATGTTTAAAGATTTCAAAGTCAAAAACTGCCACGCCCTGCCTAGTCCATATTTGGGTATAAATCAAAATTCTGCGAACAACTTTTAAAAAGAGTCACCCAAGGAACATTCATGCCAAATTTGGTTGAAATTGGCCCAATGGTTACTGAGGAGAAGATGTTTGAAGATTTCAAAGTCAAAAACTGCCACGCCCTGCCATGCCCTATATTTGGGCATAAATCGAAATTCCACGAACAACTTTCGAATAAGGTCACCCAAGGGACATTCATGCCAAGTTTGGTTGAAATTGGCCCAATGGTAACTGAGGAGAAGACGTTTAAAAATTTATAAGTCACAAATTGCCACGCCCTGCCATGCCAATATTTGGGCATAAATCAAAATTCCACGAACAACTTTTGAAAAGGGTCACCCAAGGAACATTCATGCCAAGTTTGGTTGAAATTGGCCCAATGGTTACTGAGGAGAAGATGTTTAAAGATTTCTAAGTCAAAAACTGCCACGCCCTGCCACGCCCATATTTGGGCATAAATCAAATTTCGCGATCAACTTTTGAAAAGGGTCACCCAAGGAACATTCATACCAAATTTGGTTGGAGTTTGCCCAATGGTTACTGAGGAGAAGATGTTTAAAGATTTCAAAGTCAAAAACTGCCACGCCCATATTTGGGGGTCAATCAAAAATCCACGAACAAATTTTGAGAAGGGTCACCCAAGGAACATTCCTACCAAGTTTGATTGAATTCCGCCCAGTGGTTACTGAGGAGAAGATGTTTAAAGAATTGTTGACCCCTTCCGACGCACGACGCACAACGCACGACGCACGACGGACAAAAGGTGATACCAAAAGTGATACCACGTTGTGCTCAGGTGAGCTAATAAGGGCCAAATAGGGTACAAAATTATTCTTTTCTCACAAAGTTTTTGAAAACTATATATTCCTTCAGTGTGTAAAAATGCGGGATTGAACTTAACTATCTGAATGCCAATTCTATTAAAGGCGAGGGAACGACCAACTTATCTCTGAGTAAAAAAACAGAAGTAAAAATCCCCTTTCTCGCGTAAACAGCAGTTTTGTACTTTGAGACCCATTCTTGGACAAAGAAGTGTCACAATATTGTGCGCCTAAATGACGTCATGATGAGTTCATATAAATATTCCTGGTATTTCTCTAACCATTACTACCACTACGTCCTTTCTGAGCATCCAGCTGCTCATCCTGCTGAGATTTTTATGATTATCCATCTATTGGTCGGAGACAAATGTCGGAAAAGATATATACGACCGTGGATCGGATTTTGAGCCTCGTGATTAGTAGACCTATGCGCTACCACTGCGCTATGGCCGCGGTAGATTAAAATAAATAGGGAATATTACCATAGTGTCTTTTTCTATGCGTTGTTATCGTGTTCGAGAATCGTGTGTAGGTATTTTTTATTGGATGAGACCGAAGGTCGAATCCAATAGAAAATACCTACACACGATTCTCGAACACGATAACAACAAATAGAAAAACACACTGTTGTAATATTCCTTTTATTATATACCTTTTAGGAAATGATATTAAGAAAATTCTCTTAAATGGCTAAGAAATAAACAACTTTCCGAAAAACCCGGAACGTCAATACACATGTTTAACGGTACTCGACGAATACGTTTTTTTTGCTACACGCCGAATATTGATTTTTTTCTGTCGAGTTGTATTTGACAGCCAGGTTTTACTCCATATCTTTTATAGGTATATAATAAAAGAGGAAACATTAAAGGAGAGAACACTAAAAATGAGAATAAATCGCTTTAAACCACTCCAACACTTAAATGCTTGATAGCGCCCCCCCCCCCCAAAAAAAAAAGTTTTGGAAAAAATTACCGAAAATGAATAAAATGCTTGTGACAAGCACTTGTTATCGATGAAACAATGAATTTTACCACAAACTAATAAAATTCCAAAATATTATCAACTAAAATTTCTAAAAATTTGTCGTCTTTTAATGGTTTTCGCCCTTTTTTTATATAAATTCGATAAATTTGATACCACTTCAAAATATTTTTGATATAATTTAGAATAGGTTTAAGTCAGAAGCTTTTTCACATTGCTTTGTCCCATAAGCCCACTGAACCGTACTATTAATCTGCTTTCTATATTTGTCCTGGTTATTCATTCGTTCACACAGTTCACACATAGCTCTTTGATACACTGTCTTATATGGAACAGAGTAATACTCGTCTTTTCGTTTTAACATTTCTGTATAGAGCTTCTCTGATCTTCCTATCTTCTTTAAATAGTCGGCCAACTCTTTGATAGATTTAAAATCTTCCGTTGATATAAATGTTCCATTCGGGAACATACGTTTTGCATCATGATTACGCCCACCTCGGATCACCATAATGCTGTCGTAATTATAGTTACGAAATAATTTTTCTGTAAAATATTGATTACAAAATGCATTTTCAAAAGCCAGGTAAAACTTATACCCATTTATTTGGTCGAAACAATTTCCAGGATCATGCAGGTACCGTTGACCACATCTCCAAGGTTTTCCACAATTACCATAAGAGTCTATATTTATAACGCTCTGTAGACGTCTTACGTAAGTTTCTCTCTGTGAGCGGGTCAGACAATTTGAGTGCACTATTAACACGGATTTCTTTTTCATTTTGAATATTTTTCTATAATCTTTATCTAAAGTTGAATTTGCTCTTCTCCAAATTTCGCCATATGGTAAATGTATATCTGTGTTAGACTTGTCATACGTCATAGTCCAATTAAAAGCTGAAACCCAGCCACCCCTGGTCCAATATCCACCCTTGTCACCAAAGGTTACAGGGGATTCGTGAGCAGAGAATATCCAAATTTGGCCTTGTTTACGTTTGAAAAAATATTCAGGTCTTACAAACCTTCCATCAAAAATAACAGCATCACTGTAGTTAACATGTTGTGGACCTAACCACATTTGGCAGTTAGTGTAATCACATGTGTTGAAGCCAGAATTTACAGCATCATGCCAATATCCGATGTCGGAAGGAATGTTATACCATGTAATGTTGTAATGTGTAGAATAAATCCCCTGAAAAGGATATTTCTTATTTGAATTATTAATGGTCAAAAATAGACATTCAGATATATATGGTTTAAGGAAATATTGGTGGTGGTGGTGGTGATTTGATGTTGCTGTCCTAATTCCTCATATATGCCATTACCAGATTCAATACACTCTAAACATATACTGACTTCCAGTAAAATCGTCTCCAAAACCTGCCTTTTTTATTTTTTTCTTATATCTTAATA
This sequence comes from Fragum fragum, assembly GCA_946902895.1. Taxonomy (NCBI): domain Eukaryota; kingdom Metazoa; phylum Mollusca; class Bivalvia; order Cardiida; family Cardiidae; genus Fragum; species Fragum fragum. The sequence continues at coordinate 6,543,100 of OX336375.1, read as the reverse complement.
CATACGTGCAATAATAAAATATTTTGGACAACTTATAGCGTCAGCTTTGATAGCTTAAGTTAAGAGACAGAAATCTTTAAGTCTTCTCGGGGTGCAAACGAGTGCAAACTGCATAAGCCTTAAAAAGTATTTCTTATGTATTTCAGGAATATTCCTACTCTGCTTACAAGTTCATCTCCTTAGTATTGTAGCTCACTTGAGCGTATTGTGTTCAAAGTGAATCTGATCAGAGTCTTCTACATGCTCGATGCTTTGTAAGGCCACATAAATTAACAGTATTAAAATTGTAGAGAACTCCTTCAAAAGCATACTATTTACCCTATGCCTTATCGATCGCGCATTTTAAGCATCTCAAGAAAGAAGGCTTGGAAAAAATTGTAGACAATGAAGAAATTTCCTAAATGACTATAATGTTTTACAAGGCAAAGAATTTCTAAATTCCACCAACTTAAATTTGCGGCTGCAACTTTTTTTTAATTTGAACCAATTTGAGACCTTGTCATGTAAAGGGTTGACTCCCGGATAACTTTAACTCTATTTATCTTGATTACCTTTGACAAAGAAGATTACTTAACAAAACCATGCTGTGTTAGCTTTCAGTACTATCAGTACTTCGACTTATAGGAACTTTCAATATCTGTCCCCCGTGACGTTAGTCCCATCAAATTTCGATCGCTTTATAGAACGTGTATACCACATATGTATCAAAATAGGGATGACTTGAATCGATTTGAATAATTTTAGTGATCTTAAAGAGGACAAATGAGACGCATTCATTTGACAAGACATTTCAATACCAATAGTAATTCTTGAGGATCACAATGAACGCATTGCTCCGCGCGAAAAAATAATGAATTTACATAGGCCCTTTATTATAAATTGCATAAATGAGTTATACGGTTACTGGGCTGGAGGAAATGATGTCACCCGAGCCGCAGGCGTCGTTTCCTTCAAATAGTCATTATAACCATGGCAAGAAACCGTAGAACGATTTTTATTTATACTACCAAGCATGAAACTAAATTTTCATGGCGTTAGCCACATAGACCTTCTTTGGATATAAATTTAAACCAAAATACACATTCACCTCTTAATAAAATCTGCGACGCCATGTATTCCACGAAGTAGTTTGACAGCTTCGGGAATGGGGTTCAAAGGCGTGAAGTAACTTGAAAGGCAATCTTTTTTATATGTGTTGAAAAGTCGAGTTATATTCAGGGATGATATAAATTTTGTTGAGATTAATGGAACTGTGTAATCACATTTGATATTATCACTCCCTGAACACACACTGTACTAGAGGTTTGAGAGGCTTGGTTCAAATCCTAGCAGAGAGGACCTTTCAAGTGTGACGATCAGCTTAATTGACATTATAAAGATAATTATGAAAATAATTTAGATTTAAAAGCAGTTTGACGGAATGGTGACGGCGATCTTCTATAATCTGCAAATTATGTTTTGGAACAAAAATGATCCTTGTGACAAAGGACCCTATGACCACATGTACACCACATTCATATAAAAACGCTAATCAGGAGAAAATACAACATAAAATGTATCTATTAATTGCAAAGACTTATATTATACAAAACTCAATGTTCATTTTAACGATTGCCCGCTATAGTGTGTGAAAACTCAGTCTTGCAACTGACGACACTAAAGTGGATGACTGGCTGCAATTAAAAAATGTGTTTATATCGCTGGCGAGGCTCCTTGGGGAAAATACGTGATGTTTTACCACAGTGCTGCACGTATGAGTCAGGTGTCTATTAACCAAATAAATTGTGAAAATTTTCTTTGTAGCGTAGTAGTAATCTATCTACAAGCGACGTCCAGGATAAATTTGCAGACTTCGATCCTTTTGAATAAACAGAAAACGTTAACGTGAAAAGTAATAACTGTTGCCTCTGAAATAAGCCAGCAGTTTTGCTATGAGGCTACATCAAATCAATAAATATCAATTGAAGTTAAGTCAAAGTCAAAGTTATTTTCCTTATCCTTACCAGTAAAACTTAACTGTCAAACTAAGCTAGAATTCTCATTTTGTTATGGACTCATTTCATATATTAAGCTTCAATAACGGATTTATATTCAAATACTTCATTCATAGTGGGATTTTTGTAGCTCTATTTCTCGAAAACGGATACGGTTAGCCCCCCCCCCCCCCCCGTGCTGAAAATGTATAGGTAATCAAATTTTCAATTGTGTCAAAATGACCTGCCTTTCGTTATTGATTTGCCTTTATTGTGTTTTTAAGTTGGAATGCGGAGCAATTGCAACTTAGACTTAACAAAACCGCAAAATGAACAGAAGACAATTTCTTTTCAGGTTTCTTTATAACAAATATCACGTGATCCCTTAAATATGAATACATCTCGGGTTACTTTTCATCTCAACTTGCCATGGACAATCAGTTAGTTGCGACCGAAGACAATAAAATGGCACATGTAAAGGATGATATAAAAAATCTTTTAGAGACTTCTAAACATATTATAGTTTGCTTTAAATGATTGAAAAATAAGGTAATAATCAGCACAGTAATTTGTTTTTTTGTGATTCGCCGTCCCGTGTTTGGTAATCACGTGTTCTCAGGTGACATGTGGTAGTCATGTGACCATAGATAGGCAATGTTAACAAATATGGCTCAGGTCGCAAATGCATTTTTTACAATAATCACGCCGCCCAGTGCTTTAAAACATTCTAGAGCGATTAAGGGGGATCGTAGGCATCAAGCAAACGCGATTATTGTGGGATTTACAGGTTTTACTCAATAAAAATCAAATGGATGCAAAACGAAAGTAGAAGATTTTGAAAATTAGAAGGTAAACATATCAACTTCCGGTTTCTACTTAATTACTAAATAATTTCGCTCTATTATGTCGTTATTTATAAGTTTAAATCAATATTAACACATCAAACCATCTAGCTTTCAGCTTGGTCCTTTTTACTTAAGATTTTTTACGGTTCTAAAGCCGAATAACGAATAAGGAAATCGCGCGACTACAGGGCGCCGAAGATAATTTGATATTATCTTCATCATATATAGGAATTTTTAAGAAAAGGGCAAAACTACCATGTGCAAACAATAACGTTAACGTCTTTTTTTTTTTTTTTTTTTTAAATTTTACTCACAACGCTTTAACTATTCTTTTTTCTCCTAAGTCTTAATCGGTATTTAAAATCGATCACCCTGAAACAAGTTTCTGCGCATTTCCGCAAATTTCCACGTATACTCATGAGTTTAGTATGATCGTTACAGAATTTGCCGAGTTGAGGGTCAAATAATCATCGAGGTCATTAATTTCTTACCGCTGAAGCTGTTATTCTCAGTTTTCAAGATTCTAAAAGGAGTTCACGTATTACAGTTGATCAAAAGGAGAATGTTATGCTCGAAAATTCCAATTTTGCTGTGCATAACACTAGCTTATAACCCATTCCAACACGATAAAATTTTAGACTAGTCCAAATCCAAAGAAGTAGCAGACGGTAATTGTATGTTGATGAAATCTTTAAAATCCTGGTCTTTTTGGAAATGAAACATGATTGTGGATAATGAAGAAATTGCTTGTAACAAGCAATTTCTTCATTTTCCACAATGTTTTCCAAAGCTTTAATAATGAGGGTCATTTAAAAGCGACACTGTCTGGGAATGGGTTGCGACAATGCTAGTTTTTTTACTTCTGTATGTGGATTTATGTTTTTGTGCGTTATTCACGCACATATGTACACGAATGTGAATGCTGCTTTAAGTTTAAAGAAGGGAGGCTTACTCGGAAAGTAATAAATGAATTTGAACCGAATTCCATAGTTATGACCCTTTCAGCGCACTCCAACTTTTCAGTACTTTCAGTCCTTTGATTATGATAAGGTTTCCAACATCTGTTTGAAGTCTGGATTGAGCATTCTTATACGTAGTTTAATTTATAATCATTATAACCACGTAAGGCTCGCACATCGAGACTAAAAAGAAACCGCGGTCGTAGCGCAGGAGTAGCACATAGGACTCCTAGTCGCTGGGTCCCGGGTTCGTCCCGGCCACGGCGAATATCCTTTCCGACATTAGTCTACTACTAATTGGTTGATAATGATAAACCAATGTGGGATGAGCAGTTGATGGCTCTGAAAGTGTGGTAGTATTGGCGTAAGTTTACTAGGATTTCTTTGCTAGGTGCTCCAGCCGCTGCGATAGTGAATGGAATAGTGTTATAAGTGGCGTTATACCCATTAAAACGATCAATCGAGACCAAACGGTACTGTTAGCCTTGTTGGACACGGGTACGTGATTTCAAACAGACCCGTTTTATTTGGTATGTAACGGTAAATTCGAATATGACAAAGGGGTAATTCAATTCTTAAAAGGAGAAGTTTTGATGGCCGTTAGTATGTAAACCGTATTAACTTAGGTGACCATTGATTCTGTTAATATAATTTTTACTAATTAAAAAACTTTCTATTTTCCATTTTAAGAAACAATCTTTGCAAGCGGACAAAGACGTAATTGGCCAATCGCTAGCTCCGCCCACTTACGTGGTTGGACTCTCCAACTGACTTCGAAAGGAAGTCCCGTGGTAGGCATCGATGTTTTTTATGTCGCAGATTTTGATTATTCTTATTTCCTCTCGTATACTATTTTAATGCAATATTCTGAAAAGTAGTCTTGCTTAAATCAGAGGTCGTTTATCAGAATAAACAAGGGTATTCCCCTAATAGCTTGTTCTAGAGTCTCTCAAAATCAGAAATAGTTTGTTCGATTAATATGGGTTCAGTAAACTGTAATCAAGTAGTTTTATCGGAACATTATTATAGAAACACAGATTTATGTTAAGGAATTGAACCATAAATGAACTTCCGTGCACATGTAAAGATTGAGAAAAATAAAACATCGGCATCGAAAATATCGAGTTTTTTAATCATTCGACATCGTATAGTACATAAAATGGTAGCAGAGCGAGGTTAGATTATATTACAAGATGGATGAAGCTAAAACAAAATTGATGGACGAGATATTCGACCTTAGGCTGCAAAAGACCAGATGTAAGTCGGCCTTCACAAAAACCAAAAACAAACTCACACACTTTGTCTCCGGTGAAGACATGGTCAACAAAAACGATGTAAGGGACCTTCAAGACAAATTTGATATGGCCCAAGATAATGTATCTGCAGTTTTACAGAGACTTTGTGTTTCTTATAAGAGATTGGAAGACACAGAAAATATTGAGAAAACACAACAAGAAATAGAGGCAATAGACTCAATTTATAGTAAAACACATGAATTTGTGCATCAGAAAATAGAGACAATGAAAAGCACAAGTGATGTCAGTGAATTTACAAAAGAGACAAAACTGGGCACTGACATGTGGCGTCAAATGAAGCGAGTCTCCATTCCTGTTTTCGATGGAAATAAACACAAGTACCCAAGCTGGAAAGCAGCATTTGAAGCTTGTATAGACAAAGCACCTGCTACAGGCGAGTACAAACTCTTACAATTAAGACAATACCTATCAGGGTCTGCATTACATGCTATAGAGGATTTAGGTCATTCCGCAGCAAGTTACGAGGCTGCAAAAGAGCGCTTAGACAGAAAATTTGGTGGTTCAAGACGTCAAATAGCCTTATACATTGAGGAATTATCCCGTTTTCCTCCAATGAAAGAGGAAAATGCACGAAATATTGAAAAGTTTGCGGACTTACTGGATATAGCAGTTATAAACATGAAAGAAGCAGATCATGAGGAAGATTTGGGTGCTGGTTCTTTGTATCACATTCTTCAACGTAAAATGCCAGAGAGTATGTTGACCCGTTATCACAGATGGATCTTCGAAAGTAGGGAAGACGAAAATGTTGAAACCCTAAAAAACTGGATTAATCAAGAATCATCCTACTATACAATTGCTAATGAAACGATTCATGGGCTTTCACAAAATAAGAATAAGAAACATTCACAGAATGATCGGTCATATTTAACCAACTCAAATACGCAGAGTCCGTGTAAGATTTGTAATGATTTCCACCCTATTTGGGAATGCGAGCATTTTAAAAAACTTTCAATATCAGAAAGATGGAACAAGGCCAAATCATTAAGACTTTGTTTTCGTTGCCTAGGATACAACCACATGGGTAAAGATTGCAAACGAGCAGGACAGTGCAAAATAGACAACTGCCAGAAAACACACAATAGACTTTTACATGATTCTTTCACCAGCTATCATGCATCAGAGTTAAATGAAAACGCTGCGGAATTTATTCCACATGAAGCCACCAACTTAGTTCAAAACATTAGTCAGCAAGTCTTTGCAAGTAATCAAAAGAATGAAACTATAGCTTTAAGAACTGTTCCAGTAATTGTCTCCGCAAATGGAAAAAAGGTAAAAATTAATGCTTTGCTTGATGATGGTAGTACCAAAAGCTATATCAATCAGGACGTTGCTTCAGAGTTGGGGCTACAAGGTCAATTTGAACAGGTCAAGGTCAACGTCATGAATGGTAGGTCAGAGATTTTGAATACTATGTCAGTGAACTTTGAAATGCAAGGTGTAAATCATTCAAGTGAGAGAATGTCTGTAGAAGCCTTCACAACTACAAAAGTAACTGGGAATTTAGTTCCAATTGACTGGAATAAACATGTAGGAAAATGGACTCATTTACGAAACATAGATTTTCCATCACTTGCAAGTAAGCGAAAGATAGATTTATTGATTGGCTTAGATTATTCTGATTGTCATAAATCACTCAAAGAGATTCATGGTAGGGTAGGTGAACCGATTGCCAGATTGACTCCATTAGGCTGGACATGTGTTGGTGCAGTAGGCTCAGGAGTAGATGAGACATACAATTCAACTATGTTTACCCAGAACATCCAGAATAGTAACATTGAAAGGACGTTAAGACAATTTTGGGAAATCGAAACTTTCAGTGAATGTGGTGTAACATTGTCAACAAATGAACGAAAAGCATTGAACATTGTTGAAAAGTCAATTATAGAAGAGGACAATTTCTATAAGGTGCCAATCCCCTGGAATGAGAAGAAAGATACTTTGAATAATAATTATCAATTAGCTCAAAATAGACTTGAAAGTACTGAGAAGAAATTGAGAAAAGATCAAAATGTATTTGAAATGTATTCAAAGACAATTGGACAATATCAAGACAAGGGTTATATTAAGAAACTCCCTGTAGAAAGTGTAAATGATGAAGGTGTCTGGTATATGCCTCATTTTCCTGTTGTACGGTTATCAAGGGAAACGACAAAGGTTCGAATGGTTTTCGACGCATCAGCAAAGTACAAGGATGTATCGTTGAATGATGTCATTCATCAAGGTCCAAAACTTCAGGGAGATTTGTTTGAGATACTGTTACGATTCAGAAAAAACCCTGTGGCACTAGCGTGTGATGTATCAGAAATGTATTTACAAGTCGGCTTATTGAAAGAGGATCAACCTTTTCATAGATTTCTCTGGAGACATCAACCATCAGAAGAGCCGCAAATATATGAATTCAACAGATTAGTGTTTGGTGTCAATGCTTCGCCATTTTTAGCACAGTTTGTATCTAGATACAATGCAAAAAAGTATCAGAACATTTTTCCATTAGCTGCAGAAACAGTAATGAAATCGACCTACATGGATGATGGACTTGATTCAGTGAAAACAATAGAAGATGCTATTGATCTCTATCACCAGTTGAAAGAACTTTGGAAAAAAGCAGGAATGCATGTCAGAAAATGGGTATCGAATTCACCAGAAGTGCTTGAACTTATTCCCAACGAAGATCGCTCTTCTCAAATAGATCTGTCTAAGGGAGAATTGCCTTCATTAAAGACTTTAGGTGTGTTATGGCTTGCTACTGATGACTCATTCAGTTTTAGTTTTCGCGTACCTAATATTGCAAAAAACATTACGAAAAGAAACTTTCTCAAAGTTATCGCGACCATATTTGATCCGTTAGGGTTTTTAGCACCATTCATTATGATAGGAAAGATGTTGATGCAAGAAGTTTGGATCAGCGGACTGGATTGGGATGATCAAATAAGCCAAGAGACTTCATGTAAGATAGAGCACTGGTATCATGACCTAGAAAACTTGAAATATATTAAAATTCAAAGGTGTATTACAATTCAATCAAGCAACAGTGAAATAGACACTTCAATTCACACCTTTGTCGACGCATCATCAAAAGCATATGGGGCTGTAGTGTATTTAAAAAGTTCACATCAATATGATAGTTCCGTCAGAATGATAGCAGCTAAAGGCAGGGTTGCTCCGTTACAGTCTATCAGTACACCAAGAATTGAATTACTAGGCGCAATAATAGGTTTAAGACTTACTCAAGTAGTGTGCAAAGCATTAGATATTCCAATAGAGAGTTCAACATTTTGGTCGGACAGTATGAACGTGTTATTTTGGATAAGAAATCATAGTAGACATTTAAAACCCTTTGTAGCTAACAGAATTGGAGAAATTCAAAGTCAAACCACTCCAGCTCAGTGGCGATATGTACCCTCGGAGAATAACCCAGCAGATATTATCAGCCGTGGAATGACAGCAAAAGAGCTTAATGCTCAAGATTTATGGTGGTATGGACCTAAGTTTTTGAAAGATGAAGAGAATAAATGGCCAGAAAATAAAGTTGAAAAGCTTCTCGAATCTCGGAAAGAAGTGAAGAAGTCAAAGCAAGAAGACTGTTTGATCATTCATCGGCCAGTGACAGATGAATATTGGAGGCTCAATCCCGAGCATTTTTCAAATTGGTTGCGTTTAGTTTGCGTACTAGCCTGGATCTACAGATTCTTGAGTAACTGTAAAGGTGAGAAGTTATCAGGTTCGTTAAGTTGTGACGAAATGAGAGACAGTGAAAATAAACTGATTTGTCTAGCACAACATGAGTCGTACAAAGAAGAATTGAGTGCTATGAAAAGAAAAACATATGTATCAGACAACAGCAAACTTATTGGGCTTAACCCAAAAATTGACAAAGAAGGCATTTTAAGGGCTACCACGCGATTAGTAAATGCTGAATATTTGCCGTATGAAACAAGATATCCGATCATATTACCAAACAACAATAGAATAACATTTCTTATAGTGAAACATTATCATGAACTCCGAAAACACAGTGGCACAAATGATGTATTAGCAACATTGTCAAACAAATACTGGATCATTCATGCGCGAGAAGAAATTCGTAAGGTAGAAAAAGCATGTATGGAATGTGGTCGTACAAAAGCAAAAGTGGCAAAACAGATCATGTCGCCACTTCCTGAAATAAGACTCACTATGCCATTAAGAGCATTTGCGCACACTTCGGTAGACTATGGTGGACCATTTGTTACTATACAAGGGCGCGGAAAGAAACGAGAAAAACGTTATTTATGCTTGTTTACGTGTCTAGCATCTAGAGCAGTGCATTTAGAAATGGCATATGGACTCGATACAGACTCATTCTTGAATGCATTCTTCAGATTCGTTAATAGAAGAGGTGTGCCTATCAAAATGCTCTCTGACAGGGGTACAAATTTCGTAGGCGCTGATAAAGAACTGAAAGAAATAGTGAAAGGTATAGACACTGAACAAGTAACATTGAAATCGGCCAAAAATGGAATTTCGTGGCAATTTAATCCTCCGAATGCACCTCAGAGAAAATTCAAATTCAACCTGAATACTGGATTCCAACGGTTATAGGCACCGTGTTATAGGCACCGTGTGACTATCCCAAATAGATTAACAGCCTACATAAGCTATGTTATATAGTAAAGAATTCATAGTTTCAAAGTTCTAAAATTATTAAAACTTGAAAAGTGTGAATTTTAGAACTTTGAAACTATGAATTCTTTACTATATAACATAGCTTATGTAGGCTGTTAATCTATTTTTAGATTTAGCAGAGACAGTTGCGAAGAATATTGGGACAGTCACACGGTGCCTATAACCGTTGGAATCCAGTTGAATTTGCTCAAACAACGTCATAAATACGCCATCAGGAGTTATGTTCGTTAGCCGGTCTTAAAGTCCATAACTGTCATAAGAGTTAATACGTATATAGACATTTACCATAGTTTTGCACCGACCATTTGATGTGTCATAATTTGGGACATTGATTGTTTCGCTTGTAAATTTGTTACCTTCCATTGACTTTGGGTCATATGGATTGAAGTCATGCGCTGTCGACAACCAAATTCCGTGATGTCTGAAAATAACCTGGAATTCCGCTTAACCTTTCCTATATAACCATAAAAGGTTACTTAAGGCCTATCGGATTACCACGAAGACAATATCTGACTCAAATTTCAGTATTAAGCGTCCTTTTTATCGTAGTTTTTGGCAATCGACAAATTTTTCTTATCTAGGTTTCAGAAACATCGATACCCGCCTTTAAACGGCGTCATTTTGCAAACGTTATAGCCACTAGTATGTAACAAAAAAAGGTTAACAAAAATGGCGGCCAGTGTTGGAGTTAAAAAGTCATTTTTAGTCTAAATAAATTATTATACTGGTCGGCAGGTTATTTGATTGACAGCAGCTTTTCGTCATTTTTCACAAGTAAAATCCGTATCAGCATTGTGCTGAACTGATACGTATAAGGACAAATGACGGATTTGACAGGTTAAATTGATTTTAGACAAGTTTCATTTAGTTTTTTGTTTTTCATCTTTATTAGACTACATTCAAAATTTGTTGATATTAGATACAGAAAAAGTAACGCAAAGCGCCCGAATCACCGCTTCTCGATTACGCGTGTGACAATAAATATGTAAAACTGCAAAGAACAAATGAGAGCAAAACGTATTCCGTCATCATAGGATCAATGGCGGTTAACATGGAAAATGAACAGGGAGATTCCGTCGACTTTTATTTTTTCACTGTGATTTTTCTTTCGCATTTAAACTCAAACATCAGAAGACTTACTGGTTAAATAAATGAAACAGACTTATTTTAAACTATGAAAACGGATGGTTAACTCATGAGATAGAAGTTCCAAAATGCATATCGCGTCGTCGTTAGTATCGGCGTTTCGTAAAATTTATAATAACGTGATTTTCACTAGTGTTTTATGACGTTATACATTCGGGGAAATCCTCGTGACGTCATTTCAATTTAGTTGTCACACAAAGGAGTCCTCTCGTCAAAGTTAACACATTCTCTTTGTAACAAAGAAAAATCAATAAACAAGTGGGTTTTTTGTTTATTTGTTTATTTATTATTTAAAGTTTTATCTTTTTTCTCCAGCAAAATGAATTTATTATTAGCTCTACATTTTCCTCACCCCCTCTTCCCTTGTCTCTCTGTCTCTTTGCCTCTCTCTCGTCCCTTCCATTCCCTTCCCTTCCCCTCTCTCTCTCTCTCTCTCTCTCTCTCTCTCTCTCCTCTCTCTCCCCCCTCTCTCCCATCTCTCTCTCTCTCGTTCTCTCTCTCTCTCTCTCTCTCTCTCTCTCTCTCTCTCTCTCTCTCTCTCTCTCTCTCTCTCTCTCTCTCTCTCTCTCTCTCTCTCTCTCTCTCTCTCTGCCTATCCATCTATCTTTGTCTATAACTATCTCTCTTTCATTCTTTTGTAAAAGAAAAGTTAAGAGTTGGGCATCATTGAAAGAACGATTGAATGAGAGATGATATAGATCAAAAGGATGGAGGGATACACAATGAACAAAGACAAAGAAAGACAAAAAGGCACAGTTTGTAACACATCAGACTCTAAATCTTTAATCACGGGGTGTCATGGTATCGATCCCTGGCGGCGGCACATATCCTTTCCGACATTTGTCTCTCACCAATCGTAAACCTATGTGGTATAGCAGCTGGAGGCTAGGAAAGGATGTAATGGTATAGTACTGGTGCGAGATATAACAGGAATGCGTTGTTAGGTGCTCCAGCCGCAGCGATATGACTGAAAAGGGGTTAAAAGCTGCGTTAAGAAAAAAAGCAACGTGATAGAAATAGATCTCGCGAGGCCAAGAGAATACATTTATAGACCTACAATAAATAACTACATCATTTTCTCTTCTCGTAGATCATTTTGATGGAGACTTACATTTAAAAGAAAAGTTTTTTGCTTTCGAATTTTGACAAAAGACATAAGAATAATGATTCATATCTATATAGAGACGATAACTTGAAAATATAACAATAAGTTGGGTTAATGTAGACATTATTCCATTTTCATATTTCTAAATAATTACAGGTAGTTCGTTTACTCCCTGGCATATTTAATCCCTGCTTCCCCTACCGTGTCGTAATTTGTTTTGTCGGGTTTAACGCAAATTTTAGCATTATAACAGCAATGGTGGGTCCAGGATTTCTGTAAAGGGAGTTCAAACTTACAAATGGGGAACTGGCTGAACATTTACGATTAGGCTACTGAAGGGGCTCAACAGTAACCCCCCCCCCCAAAAAAAAAACGTCTAAATACGCCACTGTCCAGTAATTTCGCGATGGCTAGGGCACCTTACCACGGATTCCCAGTATTTCCGATCACCTACCTCCAACTGTTCTACTGGGCTTTACGATAGTCCACCAATTGATGGGAGACAATTGTCGGAAAGGACCAGGGATCAAACCCTGGACCTTATAAATGAATCAACGCCCTACCAACCTCGCTATAGCCGCAACCGTAAAACTCTGTGCCTAGTGACTATATTTAACTTAAATATAAAGAAATGTGAATAATGATTTTGGACGAAAAAATACCTCGAAACACATCTTCTCTAATCGGTAGTTTCGAGGTTTTAGTCGTCCTTTTAACGAGATAATTTTCCAAACTAAAATAGTAAAAAATCCATATCAAAGCTGTCTTAAACTAAATCTGCTTTGTCCGTTATAAAATTGCAGTAGATGAAATGATTAGTGTAACCGAACAATTTCCACCCTGGAAGTCTCATACACAGATTAATTAGTCTGGGGTTTTTACCGCCGGGAAACGCAATTTAATAGTGGTATTTATGC